>JALXFT010004161.1:0-187500 GCA_023376895.1 Aspiorhynchus laticeps
ACTAGGTCCCCAACCCGGGATCAATCCCGGAATTAATCCCGGGATGTGTTTGCGTTCACACAAAAGGCACTCCGGCAATTTTCTGGCAATTTTCCGGCAATTTTCCGGGACCAACGTGCAGTGTGAAAGGGGCTTATATAAGCCAGATTGGGTCAAAAGTCAAGTCAAGTCAAATCACCTTTATTTATATAGCGCTTTTAACAATACAAATTGTGTCAAAGCAACTGCACAATATCAAAATAGGAAAATAGTGTGTCAATCATGT
Source organism: Aspiorhynchus laticeps (assembly GCA_023376895.1). Taxonomy (NCBI): domain Eukaryota; kingdom Metazoa; phylum Chordata; class Actinopteri; order Cypriniformes; family Cyprinidae; genus Aspiorhynchus; species Aspiorhynchus laticeps. Next base: position 266 of record JALXFT010004161.1, read on the forward strand.
AAAATGACAAGATTAAACACTCAATTTTCAGTTAAAGGCATTTCATTATTGAATTCAGTGATGGCATCGTCTAGCTCAGTTCAGTTCAAAAAGTTTCTGTTCAATCAAGTCGACGATATCGCTGGAAATTAAGTGTCCCCAATTAAGCAAGCCAGAGGCCAATCAACAAAAAAAAAAAACAATCAATGAGCATGAGTTGAAAGCAAATTGATGTATCTGCAACCATAGTTCACATGTATGATATCTGTATCTGCAATAGATTTCAGCAGATGATTTTCATAAGATTTAGTTTAATATCAATGTTAGATAATTCTGCATGTACTAAAACATAGATTAAATTCTTATAAATATTATTGATCAGAAACTTACAGCCAAATTATGCTTAGCTTCTAATGAACACTGTGAACTAATTATAAACATTCTCACCTGTCAACATTTATTCCATTTCTTTAGAAATTTTAATTGCCCTTATTATGCCATTTTTAAATTTCCTAATATTGTTTTGGGAGTCTCCTAGAATAGTATTACATGCATGCAATGTCAAAAAACACATTTGTTTGCTCAAAATATGCATTTAATATCACCTTATTTTCCAACGATTCTCAAACAATTCGTTCAAATCAGTTCTAAGATTCAGTCTCTCTTAAAACCCTCCTTTCCGTGAGCCTACTCTGCTCTGATTGGTCAGAAGGCCCAGTCTATTGTGATTGGTCTACCATGTACAGCGTGTGTCAGAAACGTTACACTCATTGCCATAGTTCTGTATTTTTAATGTTGATAGAAAATATAAACATCTATTATTTATCATACTTACACTTTGAGATTCAGTGGACCCAGCTGGTCCAAATAAACTGGATAATGAGCCGTCTTTCAAGAGTAAGCGTTTTGTGAATCCCACGTTGAACTCCATGAGATCAGAGAAGCAGTTGTCAGTAAAATGACGGGAGCACACACACACACACACACACACACACACACACACAAGATTGGGGTTGTACTGCTGAGTTACAGTGGAAAAATGAATTTTAACCACTGATTCTTTGCAGCCTCATCTTTTGGAAGTAAAAATAAAACATATCCCTGGTTAAAAAGACAGCATTTGCTGGTTAGGTATGTTTTGCAGCATGGCTGCTGGTTTAAGCTGGTCCTAAGCAACTAGCTCCTGCTCAGGACCAGTTTAGGACCAGCACATGACCAGCTAAGAACCAGCTTAAACCAGCTCAATCCAGCAGCTATGCTTCAAAACATACCTAACCAGCATATGCTGTTTTTTTCAACAGGGATTTACTTTCACAACATCTTCTCGACATGATTTTTACCACACCAACAAGCTACAGTGTTTGAGGGAGGGTCAAATTGTTTGCGGCCAACGTAGAACGTAGAACATAGGCACGCATTATGCAAATGTACACTTTAAAAAATGCTGGGTTATTTTTTTAACCCAAATGCTGGGTTCACCCTGTTGGGACATTTTATTGGGTTATTTTTAATATTTTAACCCATGTGCTGGGTAGTTTTTCTGTAACTAAGTTACTGGGTCATTTTTAATGCTATTTTTTATGCTATGTTATTTTTTTTCTACCCAACCACTGGGTTTAGCTTGTCTCCAAAGAAACAACCCATCAGTCAAACCACGTGCTTTTTGAGTCCACAGGAGAGAGTGGTTCACAGACCTGCCACCGATTTGGTGCACTTCTTCAGCCTTGCATAACATAAATGGATTTTATTTGTTATAATACTGAGTTTCCTTTAATTTAACGTTAAAATATGTTCTCTAATCTCAGTACTGAGCCTGGTTTCTTCCAAGGTTTTTTTCTCCATTCTGTCACCTACAGGGTGCCGTAAGGGGGTGGAAGTTAGGACGATTCTAAGAGCCCGCCGGGGGGGGGTCAGAGGGGGAAACGTGATTTCTACCGAGGGGAACGCTAGAGCCCTGCATTTCAGCCCTTTTTTTTTTTTCAGCCCTTTTTTACACCTCTAGGGCCGGGCTTCGATCGGGCCAATTTCCACGTCATAGTTCAGACGTGGGCCGGGCCTCGGGCCTGTTTTAGGCTGCTCCTTATTTTTATATTTTAGGCATCCATCAATTAGTGATGAAAAGAATTGCCGCGCTGGTGGAAACAACGTGAGACCGTGCCGCGACTGTCAAGAGCGGCTCGACGGTGTTTAGAGTCCCGCAGCAGCAGAGAGCCATCAGCGCAGCTGAAGAGTTCTGCCTTCAAATGCACGCAATAGGCTGAAGCTTGCCGCAAAGCCCCAGCAAAAGTAATTACCATGAATGTGTCAGGGGGAAATAGTAAGAAGATATTTGAATTATATACTAATAAACTAGTGTTTTCTGTGTCAGTGTTGCAAAGATGAAGATGAAGAACCTGACTCGCCGTCTCCTCATTAGACGCGCCTTTAGAGAGAAGTGCATCTTCACGGATTATGATGAAAGAGTTTTTGTCATCGATTTGATTTATTTCGTTAAGTAGTAATTTAAAGCTTTCTATAGATATATTTATCATGTCTGTGAGGCATGTATTCGCTGACTCCTGTTCAAGACGAGACGGCGCATCATTGTTTTCTTAAAAGCAGGACGTTTTGTTGATATTGTGAGTGCACACAAATAAAAGTAGACCCTTTACATTTCCGATGTATTACTCTTAACTTTATGAGCAAAAATTGACAAAAATTGAAAATAAAATTGTATTTTAAGGTGTTTCCGTTCCATTTCAAATGATTGCGCTGGTGCCTCCATGTCCTGCGCTTTAATTTCCACTCTCTGCACAAACTATTGGATGCAGCGCACATTTATCTAGGTTTAACGTTTAAACATTGTTATATGCTTGAACTATTTTAGTATATCTTTATATTTTATTTTAGGCAAGTCGTGATGATTTGAGAAGGCTAAATTGATCAAACATAGGCTATGATCAGCTCACTGTCTGCCGCTGGCCGCTTGGTCCTTACTTTAAGAAAGAAAAAACTTATTTAACGAACAAAAAAATGCTCCAAACATTTTTCTAAATTAACTTAATTAAAAAACGAAACAAAATATAATCAGGTTGCCATTACATACAAAACTGAACTATTTTAATAGCTGAAACAGTATTATAATCTGATTTGGGAGAAGGGGAAAAAAAGACGGGCTTGACTTGGGCCGGTAATTCTGATAAACTGTCGGACACGTGCCGGGCCTGAGCGTCTCTACTAGGGCCTAAATGATCTGTACGGAGGGGGAATCCAACCCCTCTTGGGGTTGACTTGACTTGACTTGACTTGGGGTTGAATCCAATTGACTTCACTTGACTTACTGTTTGTTTATGGCCATCTTTCAGCTACGAGTGAAACGCGATCGAAGCCGCGGTCTAAACTTCACAGTTCCCCCGGCGAACAGCAGCCCATCACCGGCTCAGATTTCGCCGACACACCGGCATGAGAATTAGCACTATTTTGGTAAAACATGATTATAGAGAACTGTTGAATACACTTAAATTAAAAATTCTACTTTTAAATGTTACATTTTTATGTCTAAAATGCTTGTTATATGAGTTTAAATATATGTAATATTGTAAACTATGCTGTATTCACCCAAATAAATTCAATGTCTTGTATCCATGTCCACCTGTTCTTGCTTAATAATAAATGCTCATCTTTTGATTATTGCTGTTGCCTATAGTAATTATGTGTGTGATTTCCAGTCCATTTTAAGCCACCAATATAATAATTTTAAAACAAAAGATGGCTTAAATAAAACAACCCAGCATGGTGGGTAAAACGTTTGTAATAAAATAAAATTCTGTCCAATATTTACCCAGCGCTGGGTTGCCAATAACCCAAGTTGGGTTGTTTTTAACCCAACATTTTTAAGAGTGTACTACTCAGCAATGTGTAGCCATCATGGAAATGTGATTCGAATTACTGACGACTCGTTTAGGCTGTTCAGAGTTGAATCTTTCTTTTGAGAGACAATAACTTTATTTATCATGCACTTTCAGCTTTACAACTTTGCAGATTGTTTACATTCACATAAAGCTACATTACACGCTGCACGGAAGTCAAAATTTGAAATGTGATAATAGGAAACACTTTAAATCTTCGTTTTTACAACCACAGGCTTTACGTGGCTTCACATGTTTTGGCATGTTGGAAAACATTTGAAATGTTGACCGTTTCAAGATGTTGGATGTGTTGACGTGTATGGAGCAGTAGAATGATGCGTCTATGTACAGATGTCTATGCTTAACTTGTTGTGTGTTTACTAGCATGTTCTGAATGGTTATTAGCATGCTGTGCAGTTGCTAGCATGTTTTGAGTTGTTATTAGCATAATATGTGGTTGTTAACATCTCTGATTGATTGCTAGGTGTTTACTTCCACTTCCTAGGTAATGACTTTCAAGAAACTAAACTGTTCAGTCACAGATTTAGCCCTAAATGCAACAGGACATCAAGAGCCCACATACCACAATAATGTCACTATATCTTGAGCAACAACAGGCCCAGTGAAATATTAGTATAAAATGACTGTAGAGTAGAACGTAAACACTCTGGCCCCTCTCCATTTGCTTTAATACTTACTCAAGAAAACAATCTATTACCATAATTGTTCTGTATCTCCTGTGACAAGGCCTTGTGGGAACAGGGAGAGGAATTTTTACACTGAATGGAGAGAGACCTCGGTCTGTCCTCCTTCTCCCCCAATCCAGACGAGGGTCTTTTGTGTGGCGTGAAAGCGTTTCCCTCAGAACGCAAGCATGAAATCAACGCGGCCTCCCTATCTGTGCCGTCTGTCCTCTAGAGACACACAAACAAACACAAAAGGGTTAACCTTTAACATACACTCAGATAGTTGTGGTTTAACTAAATTTGACCTGATCATCAATACCTTTTTTCAGTTTAATTACAGATGCAGATCTACAAACAGCAAGACAAATAAAAAGCCCAACCCTTAAGTTTCTATGATATTCTAGTCTCTAGTTTTATTGTATTTCATCATTTAGAAACATAACAGGACAGCTTTCCTCAACAAGCCATTCGTTTTGAGGTATAATTCATATCTGTAAGATACAGGTTAGCATACATGCTAGGGATGAAGGGATGTTTGTTAAATTATGAGGAATAGTAATTGTGATGCTTGTCATAGCGAACAGCACTATGGTCTTATTCAGTGTTGCCAATTTAGCAATTTTGTTGCCAAATTTAGCAACTTTTCAGACTACCCTAGCAACTTTTTCTCCCAAAAGCACTTTAACCAAAACCAATTTAGCAAATTTTTAAATTTATTTGGCAACGTTTAGCAACTTTTGATAAGTGACCCAGACAATAAAAAGTCACACATTTTCCATCCAAATTACACAAAAAGAGGAAACCGAAGATTTGATGTTGTGACAATTTTGCGTTGTGATTGGGCAATGACATCACGGTGCAATGACATCACAACAACATCATTTAGCAACTTTTAGCAACAAATCGACATTCCTTTAGCAACTTTCTCTGACAATTAGCTGGCAACACTGTCTCAGACAATGAAAGCAGACAATGTAAACATTGTAACTGGGATCTCTTGGCTGTCTGTAGATGGCGCTCTAAAGCAGAGCAGTTCATCTGTGTGACAGCTTGTCATTCATGAAACAACAATGAGGCTACTTCAAGAAAAACAAGTCGTCTCAAGGGTAGCTTGACAAAAATTATTTTATTTTCTATCTGTCAATCAATGTGACCCAAGAAGAAAATATGATGTCCATTGAGATTAAGGCACCGGACAACCATTATATATTTAAAATAATGTTTGATGACACAAATCTGTGCTCTTTAATGGTTCTTGTTCATTATACATTTTGGTAGGAACTTTTAATTCTCATTAATTAGATCTAACTAACATATCTATTGAAAAAGAGTGAAATCGAGAAAGAATAAATTCGTTATGACAATTGTGATTTCATTTTAATATTCAAAATATATGTTTTTGTACAATATTTCAAGTAGGTACATTTTCATTTCATTTACAAAACCATTTCAAATATTTATTTTGTTTTACCCTATTTAAAATATTCAGACAAAACATGACATATAAAATGCAACGTGACAAACAATGACAGGCTTTTAAGATCCAAGGCATTTGGGAAAACAAAACAACAACAATAAAATTAATAACTGTCAAATCACTTTTTAAGACAAGCATAAATTCTGGTATGATATTATTCCGAATCTTTAAAACAGATGTACTAAAATAAGACAAGGATGTGGATGCAACACAAATCATAATTCATGCAAACAAAGCCGTGAGTGTGTGTTAGAGGACTTTTAAAATTCATATAGGCACTATTTCCTCCATGAATTATTAGAAGTCTCAGTGACTAATTCTGTAATCGTACAATCAATTAATTCAGATTCTTTATTTGTTTTAAATAGGTTACGTCTGAATCCAACCTCAGTGTAAGACTGTTAAGACAAACTGGGCCTACAGATAAAAAACACAGGATTTATCGAATGATTCTAACAAATTAAACACAATGAAATGTATGTTTACAAGTCAGCAATATAAAATATATTCTAATATAATCTCATATTAATTGAAGAGCTAATAGACAGCTTTAATCTATTATAAATTCAGGGCATCCTTTATGCAGAAACTGGACATTTCTCTGACTCATAATAAGTGTTATGCTCCCACGAGGAAGGTGAAAAATATTTTAAAAACATGAAACAGTCTTTAAATGTGTGATTTGTTTCATAGGCTGTGAGTCCTCTGCTCTCCATGCTTGACGTGTATGTGGCTGTTTGAGGTGGTTTGGTGTTTAAGTCCGAGGTAATGGCTGGTTAAAGCCATCTGATGGGCCATTTTGGTCCAGTTTTGAACATGGAGAGGGTTCCTGACTGTCTGAGCATCACAGTTCCTCTGAATCCACAAGGACTTTTTAGGACTGTCCGGCGCCGTCGCGGTTTCAGCCAAAGACCAGATCTTTGGTTTCTGAGGTGGACTCACATTATTTGAGGGCTCTTGTGCTGCCGGACTCTTTTTGATTTGGTCCTCCTCTCCTTCATCTGAGTTTGTGTCTCTTCTGTCTTTCATAATATCGTTCATAAAACTCTTCTCAGCTCCCGTGTCATCATATTCCTCAGAATCAGAAACTTTAGACACTGATTTTTCATCGTCCTGATAATCACAATCCTGCTTGTCTTCGATGTTTTCCGTGTCAATGTTCTCCAGGTCTATTTCCTCGTCCTCGTCCCTCTTGTCTCCGTCCTCGTTGTCACTCGTATACACATTTCCTTCCTCGTCGGTTCTCGCGTTGGGAACCCAAGTCATTTTATTCTCTTTTTTCAGTCTTCTGCGGGCGTTGGCGAACCAGGTGGACACCTGAGTGAGGGTCATCTTGGTGATGATGGCCAGCATGATTTTTTCTCCTTTGGTGGGGTAGGGGTTTTTCCGGTGTTCGCTGAGCCAGGCCTTCAGGGTGCTGGTGCTCTCACGCGTGGCGTTCTTGGGTCGGGACGGATCTCCAAACTGATACTGGTGTCCGTATGGGTAGAAGGATGCGTGAGGAAACCCTGCGTGCTGAATCCCAGGACTGTCTTTAAACTCGTACTGAGAGCCCTTAAACAGAAGAAAACAAGAATATATGAGCACATGTGCTTCTGCGAGAAATGTGTGCTTATTTACTGCTAAATTGGAAAAAGGAAAAATAAAAAGACAATATTTAAGAGAAAAACATAAATTTTCCAGTGTTTGTATAAATGGAAATATACAGTTATCCAATTTGTTATGCTTTTTTTTACATTATATTATTATTTGTATATTTTTTTGTTTGTTTGTTTTTGTTTCCTTACCAAAGTGGACCCATAAAATCTATAAAAAATACCTTTAGCTATTTTAACTTGATGTAGTAAGGTTTATGAAATTATATTTTTGACTTGAATAAACCAGTCTAACCATTTAAAAGTACATATTTTTTAATTCCTCAAGAGTTCTTGAATTGGTTTTGAAGATTAAAAAAAAAAATAAGGAAAAAAAATACACTATAGAATCTTCAGGTGGACAAAAAAAAATTGTTTAAATACATTCTATTAATTTGCATAAATACAAATTAAACGTCATTTGTGGACCTTGACAAACGTTTTCACATTTCACTAATAAGACTAAAAATGCCATGCCAATTTTCCGATTTAAAGAGATCCTAATTTTCTTCAAAATAACCCTTTGTGAGTTGAACTTAACAGTTCTTTGGAGGAAAGAAAAAAAGGCTTTTCTTCATTACAGGTTCTTTAGCGTATTTGGTTTCTGTGTTTTTTTTTAAAGCACCGGTAAATAGATGTGAAATAAAACAACTAGAGAAACGAAAAAGTTATTTTCGGTAATTATACTTATATAAACTTACATTTTATTTTTAAGTTACGCAGTTAACAGGTCGAACGATAAATGCGTACGATATTTTCAAACTTTCCAAGATGCTTGTAAATCCATATAATTAGCCTATTATATTCCTCAACTCAAAGATGAATTCTCCATGAACTCACCAGCTGGTTGAGCACGGAGAGGTCGCTGGAATAGGGCAGGAACGCGCTGTATCCCTGCGCGCTGGCGAACGGAGCTCCGTACATGCTTGAGAGGACGCTGGAGAGCGAGCCTGACGCGCTGAGCTCCGCGCCGACGCGCCGCTCCGTGGAGTACAGCGGTCTGATGTACTTATAGCCGAGCTGCGGGAGAGACATGCTGCTGATGCCAAAGGTCCGAGCGACGGAAAACAATCACAGATCTCGCCTTTGACACGGAGGATCGAGTGTAAACTCGCGGAGAGCCTCGCTGAGAGTTAAAGCCGCTCTCAGCTCTGAGGTGGACTGAGGTCACATTCAGATTGAGTCAGATTGTTCACTACACTCGTGTGATTGACATTTCTAGTGTCTCTCAGGCCCCTCCCATCTCTGAAAACTCTCTCTCTCTCTCTTTCACACACACACACACACACACACGCGCGCGCGAGCGCGCGCGTAATGTCAGTCGTCGTCGGATAATTTTCAGACTTTATTTCCTATTATCATTTAATCATATCGAACTTTATTCTCACACAACTGAATAGCCTATCATAACCCTTTTCCATAACATAAACAAGACTGCGTATAAGAGAGAAATAAACTTATATTTGCGTAACATGTGCCTGGAATGACAAAATCTTCATAAAAAATATTAAATAGCCAACAATTTTAAGCAATTTGACTTAATTATTATGACAATAAAATGTTAGAAATATTATAATAGAAAATATTATGGGTGCTAAAAACAGTACAATAAAAAAACAAGAGCTTTTCTTATTTGTCATAATAATAATAATAATAATAAAATAACAATATTTCTGCAAACTGCGATGGATTAAACAAGAGCTTCTGTTAACATTAAGAGAAAATCAGAGAAACAAGAGATACAATATTGAAATTCCAGGAAAAGATTAAATAAATCCTGAAGAGACATATTGATGCTTTATTGTCCTCAGAAAACAGTATGCTGCGATTACATCTCCATCGGTTTATTATGAACACACCACACATCTTATTTCACTGAATCTAATCCGCTTTATAAAAGAGTTTTTATCCGGCGAAGCAGATGATAATATCACAATTCATCGACATGTGCTTCAATTAACACAGAATGAAAAAAGAAAACGAGATAGCAGTGTTCACAATAGATTTAAAACTAAGATAAATGAGAAATAAAAAACACATGACGGATCATTCGCGTTCGTTTATATTATTTTCATAAAACATAATACAAAATAAATAAAAAAACTACGCATGACGTTGTAGTTTATTTCTAAGTTTAGAGCAACAGTAAAATACACAAATAACCTGTAAATGTATTTGCTGGATTTATATAATAATAATTGCAAATGTTACATTTCTGTAAAATTAGGAAAAAACGATTTCAATACCTTAAAATAAATAAATATTAATAAAAAAGATCCATATTGATTTTGTATTATGGTGGATCATTAACGAGCTGTCAAATAATTGTAATAACACGATACTGGTTTTACCAAAAAGATCTATAAAATATATTCAGTCCAGGAGAGCTAATATCTTCCTTTCACCAAAATCAAGGACCTAAATGATTAGCAATGGTCCTTGAGAAATGTTGATTTGGCCTGATGCACTGAAGAAACCTTTGGAAAGCGCGATGAAAAGCACTCTCAGGACTTGATTAACGTGCTTCTGAAGAGTCGTCGGTGGATGTGGAGATTCACGAGCTCATCATCAGCTGTATCTCTGCAGAGCTGTGGTGGACCGTGAGTAGTTCATAACCACAGGGCTTCTGACGCATCGCTTGTTTTAGCGAGATTACGCGGCGCTCGACCTGCCAGCAACGATTTTCACGGGTGGTAACGAAAAAGAAATAGTGTTTGCAAATTATCTGAACATCCTATAGCCTCCCATCTTTTGCACCTGCAGGCAAATGGCCGCAGTCTTGAGGAATCAATACTCTCTTCGCGCGTTTAGCCAGGACTCCTTATGGCAGTCAAATGGATGACTTCACAGCCAGTTATTCTTAAGTAATAGATGCGTTCAGCCACCCTAAGAGACAGCAAAACCCATTTCCCCTTCATACTAACAGAAGCGTCGCGCGGCCGCGGACAGGGTCATAGGTTAATGTAATGCAGGCTCGCGCAGTTTGTTTTCCTGCGAAGTTTAGATAAGTAGCTGACCAATGAAGCTTGTAATTGCAATATTCCAAAAACTGGTCCCGGATCAGTATATAAATCTCTCCATCCAATTACAAGATGTAATATTTCTGCACTGGAGCTGGTAATGAGCTCTAATGCCTGTGCTGGAGTTAATCCCCCTCGGATGCAGCACAGATCAGATGTTGCCTCTGTAATTAGACTGGCAGAAAATCATTATTTCATGTTCAAATAGAAAATGAGGTTGGTGGGGAAGTTAATTTCTCTCTGCTCTGTCAAGCATGGACAAGAATTTAATGATTTAATTACAGTTGTAAGCTCTTTAGATCAGACTTAAATGGAGCCGAGGGTTTTTTTCTTCGCCACAGTTGTGTAAAAGTCTACGGCGACTCAAAGCCTTTGACACGAGCTCAGAGACAGCGGAGGTCCTTGTGAGCGCTTCTTATGGCGATATTAATTACCTCGCTTCCTTGTTTAACAACTTAAGTAATACCTCTTTCTTCACTCATGATGACAATTACAGGAAATATATTTCAAGAAGAGTACACTCAAAGTGGTGTTTAAAATCTTAATGGTTTACTCATTCCGTGAAACACAATAGATGTTTAGCAGAATGTCCAAGCTGCTCTTTTCCATACAATGAAGGTGAATGGAGACCGTTGAGCCTCAAAATGACACAAAAGAACAAGAGAAGTAGAATGCAACTTGTGCACAAGTCTTGTCATATCTTTATGAAGAACAGACAAAAATGTAAGTCGTTATTTTTAGTGATTTTTTTTTTAATACTAAAACCGAAACAATGAATTATTTTAAAATGCCTTATGCAACTAACTTATATAAAGTAAATAAAAATAAATATTAGAAAATGATAAAAATGAGACTAAAGTTAGAACTAAAAATTGAATAATAAAAAAACTAATTTAAAATATTAATAAATACTATAATACTATATAAATAATATTGAAATAACATTGGTTATGTGTCGACAAATTCCCTTCTGCCATATAGCTATCGAATCTGAACCTGCTTTCATGTCTGTTTGAGATAATTAAAAGTGAATAACTACTTAAATGTTGGTCCTTTTGGAGCTTGACAGATGGTCTCACTATGATGTGATAGTAGTATGAAAATAAACTGCACAAATATTATTTAAAAATGATTTTGTTGTCAACAAAATGAAATAGACAGCAAATATAGACTTCTATACAATAGAACAATCTATTGTACAATCAAAAGTCAGAGATCACAGTCTTGACTCAATATTACATTTTTCTCCTCAAATCATCTTTGAAGACCACATTATCTGAGTGTTAATATAACACTGTGCTCTTACATCAACAGTCTGGTTTATGTTTGGTTGTATTCCTCTTAATTGGAAACAAAGCTAATATGTAAATGAAAGATAACTGAGAACACTATCTTCTGAGTGATAAAGACCCATGCATTTCCAGGTTTTGTCAGTGTGTTTTCTTCCCCGCACTATTAAATGAAGGCCCTGTGTGACTTCACTGCCAGTGTATTATGCTGACATTGTCCACAGTCCAGTGCGAATATGCAAGAATAGATTTTAGTATTCAGAGGCTTTATGTCACTCAACATGACAGACCCCCGTCTCTGCTCCATATTCAGAATGACCCCCCCACGAGCAGCTTGCATAACAAAATGTGTTTTAAAGGATTAAATCCTTCATGAGTTAACACTCTGTGAGTTTTTATGTATATTAATAGTGTTTATTAAGGCAAGTATCACTACATTGCTTATATTTCAGTTATACCTACTATATTACGTAACACTTTATTTTAACGTGTTCTTGTTACACGTTACATTATAATAACAATAAATCACGCATAATTACATTCAAGTAACTCAAAGCCAAACCCTAGTCCTAAACCTAACCATATAGTAGGTACATGTAGTTAATTGTTATTACTCAGTAATTAATGTATAATTACACTGTATAAATTACACCTTAAGTGTAACCCTATTATACTATATTATTCTACTACATTTATTAATTTATTAATTTAGACTGTGCAGTCGTGCTCTTGTTGCCTGTCTCTGTGTGAGTGTGTGTGCATGTGAAAGTGTGTGTTTGTCATAGTAAATTAGTTGTGGGAGAGTGTGTGATTTTAGGACACTAGTGAGATTTGCTCTGGCAAACAGGTAAATCCCACAGCATGCTGTTACAATCATGTGTTTGTCTGCGTTTCTGTGAAGCTACACATGCCTGGGAGATATGTTTTCTATATTCAGATTTCTGCTTGAATTATACTGGATTTTTTTTTTTGATGTCATAGGGATTTTTAAAACAACTACATACTGTACATAAATTAAGCTATATTTAGAAATTTTCTGAAGATAATGTTAATTTGCATGTTAAGTTTACCACACAAAACTCACTGCCATGACTATCCACCTTATTTTGCAACGTGGAAATAAGCTTTTTTTTTTTCTTTACACATGCAATACTTCTGCTTCATTCGCTGATATAGGTAAATACCTAGAATAACAAAGTGCAGTAAACAACACAACTATTTGTGCTAGAAACCAGTGTGTTTGTGATTATGATAATGAATTAAAATAATAACATATAACAAATCCCAGTTTGCAGTATTAAGCAGAATAACTGCTTAATACTGCAAATACACTCGAACGAGTTGTCTTCAATCAGCTCTCATTGTTTCTTTCACAGTACAACAAACTGGATGCTAAACAGTCAGGTTTCAGGAGTGGCCATTCAACTGAGACTGCGCTATTCTCAGTCACTGAAGCCCTGCGAATCGCAAAGGCCGATTCCAAATCATCAGTCCTCATTCTGCTGGATCTTTCTGCTGCTTTTGACACTGTCAATCATCAGATCCTCCTGTCCACCCTCTCATCACTGGGCATCACTGGGATCCCACTTCGCTGGTTTGAATCCTATCTCACCGGCAGGTCTTTCAGGGTGGCCTGGGGAGGGGAGGTATCCAAAACACATCAACTGGTCACTGGAGTTCCTCAGGGTTCGGTTCTTGGACCCCTCCTCTTCTCCACATACACTACATCACTGGGTCCCATCATACAGGCACATGGCTTCTCCTATCATTGCTACGCCGATGACACGCAGCTCTCTTTTCAACCTGATGATCCAATGGTAGCTGCACGGATCTCAGGCTGCCTGGCGGACATCTCGGCATGGATGAAAGAACATCACCTACAGCTCAACATGGCAAAGACTGAGCTTCTTGTCTTCCCTGCCACTCCGACTCTACAGCATGACTTCACGATTCAGTTAGGCTCATCAATAATTACCCCATCAACTTCGGTCAGATGTCTTGGTGTAATCTTTGATGACCAGCTGACCTTCAAAGAGCACATTGCAAAGACTGCTCGATCTTGCAGGTTTGCGCTACACAACATCAGAAAGATTAGGCCCTTTCTGACAGAGCATGCTGCACAACTTCTTGTCCAGGCCCTTGTCGTTTCTAGGCTGGACTACTGCAATGCTCTTCTGGCTGGACTTCCATCAAACACAATCAAACCTCTACAAATGATTCAGAATGCAGCGGCATGACTGGTCTTCAACGAGCCAAAAAGAGCCCATGTTACACCCCTCTTCATCTCCTTGCACTGGCTACCAGTTGCAGCTCGCATCAAGTTCAAGACACTGATGCTTGCATACAGAACGACCACAGGCTCAGCACCCTCCTACTTCCACTCACTATTATGAATCTACATCCCCTCCAGAAGTCTGAGATCTGCTAGTGAACGACGCCTTGTGGTACCATCACAGAGAGGCTCAAAATCACTCTCCAGAACATTCTCGTTCACCATTCCTGGATGGTGGAATAATCTTCCCACCCCTGTCCGGAATGCTGGATCCCTGTCAATCTTCAAGCAACAACTGAAAACTCATCTCTTTCGGCACTACTTGACTTCATCCTAAAAAAAAAAAAATCTTAATCTTTCCCTTTATCTTTCTCTCCTTCCCTTGCTAGCTTGTACTTATTTGAACAATGACTGAGACTTGGTGTTACGAGCACTTCCTCTATCTGATTGCCTCTTCAAGATGAATCGCTTTATGTATTCCCCAATTGTAAGTCGCTTTGGATAAAAGCGTCTGCCAAATGACTAAATGTAAATGTAAATTTAACTGGCTGTTTTTGTATAGATAAAATAACTGGAAGTGAATGTAATCAGAAGTCTTGCACATTCCAGTTACAAACAGCTGTGTACGATCTTACGTCAAAAATAAGGTGGATATGCTGGGATTTTTAAGTGGTTGCCAGTACATTGCTAAGTAATTCCCAAGGTGTTGGTATAAGTGAAAAGACGCTGAAGAAATGAAAAGACAATCAGAAATCTTTCTATGTTATTCTTGTCGTTAGACATGGCTCAAGTCCGTCCTTCAGTGTAAGCCTTTGGAGCTCTTTTTTTTTTTTGCCTGTTTTATCGTCCATTATGAGAAAGTCGTAAGAATGATCTCTTAAGATGTGATCACAGAGAAATTTCGTGAACTAAATCCAATAGTAATCCACATGATTGGAAGTTTGTTGTGATTTAAGTTGGTTAGGTGAATTCACCGCACAAACAGAAAACTGCTTGGTTTGAAAGTGACTTCTGTGTGATCAGTGCTTCATACATTGCTGCGCTATTGTTTTGCATGTGAATTCTCACTGAAATATGCCAATATGGCCGTAGCAAAATGGTTATAGTTACAAGCCAAAGTTTTCAGCAAAAAACATACTCTACGCAACTGGCTAATGCTTGCATTATACTGTTATTGTGATGCTAACAAACATCAATACTCAAAGTTTCCATCAAATGTTTGTGCAAATAAACTGGGGTGCGTTTCCCAAAAGCAACTATGGTCGCAAGTTCCGTCGTTACCAATAGAGTTCAATGGAACTTACGACCATAGATAGCTAACGATGCTTTTGGGAAATGCGCCCCTGGTTGTGTTATTATTCAGGTAGCCATACATATGTTGAACATATACTAGCATGCTCAGTTGTTCCGCCCTGACATTAGTAAACGGACCAGAGGTGCGTTTACTGTACAACGACATAACCACCATAGTACAATGTTTTGTTGGAGAAATTAACTGAGCAGTGACCAGTGCAAGTGGTAACACATTACAAGTGACAAAAGTTAAGTAATCAGATGACTTTTTTTCCAAGTAACTAGTAAAGTAACGCATTACTTTTAAAGTTACAATGAAGTCTCTTAGTTACTTTTTAAATAAGCAACGCAAGTTACTTTGTTTTCCCATTTATTTACTGACAGCTCTCTTGTCCCTGTATTGAGAGAAATCGGGAGTGAGGTGAAGAGGCACTTTTTTCTCCCTGAGGCTTATTAATGTCACTCTTGGTGTGAAAGGGCCTTTATAGTTGCCGAAAATATAACTTTTAGGTTTTTGTTATAAAAATAAATAAATAAATAAGCAAGCCCAGCTCAGGTTACAAAGTAACGCAAAAGTAACACAATGCATTACTTTCCATAAAAAGTCATGCAATTAGTTACTTTTTTTAATGGGGTAATGCAATATTGTAATGCATTACTTTTTTAAAGTAACTTTCCCCAACACTGGTAGTAACTTTGTGTAGTAATATCCATAGTTTGATCTATTTTGGTTCAACAATATAGAACTTTTGTTTATAAGGTCACTATAGGTAAAAACAAAAAAAAGCTTTATTTTAAAATCAAATTTATGTCATGATATTGGGTTACACTTTATTTCGATAGTCCACTTTAGACATTCTACCAACTATAAGTAACTTTGTAACTACATGTCAACTAATTCTCATTCATTTGCAAACTACATGTCTACTAACTCTCAAAGTATACTGTTAGGTTAGGTTTAGGGTTAGTAGAATAAGTTGGCATATACTTGCAAAGTGTCTCATAGTCAGTATGTTGTATGTTGTGGACCCATCAAAATAAAGTGTTAGAAGATTATTAACCCATTTAATCCCACCGGTCACAATAGTGACCGTAAAAAAGGTTTTCATTTATAAAGCTCTAAAAACCTTACTGACTGATGTTTTAGTGCATTACCTGCAAATATGGAATAAATAAAGGGTCTCAATTAAATATGTGTAGTTTCACATGATTAGTGCAGATTGTCACATGACCAGAGCAGTTTACTTCCTGTTTGCACCTTGAGAAGATGATAACTGCATCAAAGCTCTGAAACAAAAGGCTAGTAAAGTATGTTAACATAAAGATATGGCAAAGCTTTTTGGTACACATTATCTTTAAAGTGTCTAGTATAAGTAGTCAATAGTGACCGGTGGGATAACAGTGAATTTAGGAATACAATATAAATCCAGTTGCAGTTGTTAGTGAAAATGAAAATAAAATGTTGCAATGACAAAATATTGCACTAAATTAAAAATTAAAATGTTACAAAAAAAATCTACAATAATGATGTTGGAATACTCGTAGCATTAATATAAAAAAAATGTTATATTTTACAAAAATTAAAGGGATAGTTCACTTTGAAATTAAAATTTGGTATGTATCAGCTTACCCCAAAGGCATCCAAGATGTAGGTGTCTTTTTTTCTTCAGTAGATCCAATTTTGATGTTTTTAGGTCAAACCGTTCTAGTCTGTCAGTCATATAATGGCAGGTATAGGTCACTGTCTCTATAAGAGGGAAAAATAACATGCACAGAGAAATCCAAATTAAACAATTCCCCATCGTAACTACACATTGATGGCCTAAGACACGAAACGAGCGGTTTGTGTGAGAAAACGAACAGTATTTATATTGTTTTATACCTCTTGTACACAACCATGTCCAAGTGATCTGAGCGCGCACACACATCCAGTGTGTGACGTGTGTGTGCGCGCGCTCTGGCTCACGCTGCATTCACACGGGGCGTCGGCATCAACACTTGACGGAGGGCGTGTCTGAAGCGTGTTGCTGACGCAACTTCGTGGCACTCAGTGTTGCCAGATTGGGCGGTTTTGAATTTGATTGTGCGGGTAAATATTGGTTTGGGCGGGTGGACAAAATTTGGGCTGGTGTTTGGTCAGTTTGGCGGTTTTCAAAACATATAAATTGTATAGGCTAATTGGTTAACAAACAAGCCCAAGTGTGCATATATAGCCTACTGCATGCATCCAATCAGTCATCACAACGTTACTAAACACACATGCACACACACACACACACACACACCTGCAAAGAGACTGGTGCTGATGATGACGTCGAGGCCGCACTTTTAGCCAATCACTAGGGATCAGCAGACAGACGTGATGATTCATGAGTGACGGGTTTTTAGCGCGATAACGGATCTGATTTTGAATGTATAACTAAGTGACCATAATGCCTAAATATAAGTTACATGGTAAAGAGTGGAGAGTGTTTTAACTCTCAAAACGTGAATTACATCTGTTGAGGGAGATGACACGAAGGCTATATCACTGCAACTCCGAAATCAGACCACAGTTAAATTATTTAATCAAAATATTTATATCTATACGATCCTGTCTTTTATCTTTTAAACGGTCCAGATTGGATCCTTTAAATCTGCTGGACTTGTTAGTTTTGACTGTGTAAAGTTCTACATTATGTTTAATATGAACTTCACGAAATACTTAGTTCTGTGTGAAATTATAGAGCGACACGAAGGTAAGAGCATTATTGTTGTTGTTACATTTTTTTATTGTCGGATTATCATACAGAATGACACAGTTTTGACTGTCATGGTGTGTGCATGAACCAGTGTGAAATACCTACAATTACTTTGCTTATTCCGATCACTTATATTGGGTACTCTTTTGCATTTAAATTCTGACTGTTGACATTGAAAATGATGCATGTGTTTTTCGATGGTATCAGTTAATTTCTTGATTGCCGTTTTGACAGTGTCTGCTTGCATATTTATTTGGTAGTTCTCTTTAATGTATTTGCCCCTATTTGATCCATGGGAAATGTATCTAGCATTATATTTATATTATTTTGTCTTCATTATTTCATTATAAGGAGTTAAAAATGGCTCTTATCAACCTTGATTTACATTCTATCACATTATTTTGACAGTTAAAGTTTTGGGCGGGTTTTTGTGAGCTTTTGGGCTGGAAATCGTCCATCCAGTCTGGCAACACTGCGCGCACTGTCATCGCTCGTGTCGTTTCTGAACTGTCTACTCTAGGATAATGATGACTTCTTTTAAGCAGACCCGCTTGCTGTCATGCATTGTATTTCTATACGAGCGCTCCATGTATCCGTTTCATTCATCTGTAACTAGCCAAACACACATGCCGCAACTCCACCCTCCTCACCCTGCGTCACTTCCACCTAACCATGTAAAAAATAACAGATCCAGGAACAGTTTATTGAGACATGACACCGGCGAGAAAAAAAAAGGAATCTTACTATGACGAAGGATTAGTCCATGAATAATATTTGTGCCATTCCGAAATTAAAGAGCCATCATTTTGTACCAAAAGGAATATACATAACCGTATATAATAATACTGTCAAACAATTCAAATAATTTTTTAAAGCACCACGCTTCAGAGTGAGCCAGAGCACACACACGTCACACTTGGACATGGTTGTGTGCAAGAGGTAAAAAACGTTCGTTTTCTCACACAAACCGCTCGTTTCGTGTCTTAGGCCATCAATGTGTAGTTACGATGGGGAATTGTTTAATTTGGATTTCTCTGTGCATGTTCTTTTTCCCTCTTATAGAGACAGTGACCTATACCTGCCATTATATGACTGACAGACTAGAACGGTTTGACCTAAAAACATCAAAATTGGATCTACTGAAGAAAAAAAGACACCTACATCTTGGATGCCCTTGGGGTAAGCTGATAGATACCACATTTTAATTTCAAAGTGAACTATCCCTTTAACAATTTTGAAATGGTTGAATGTTTTAGTTTTTTATTTCAGTGTTCCTATCAATGTTGCATAAGGTTTTTTATGCCTAATAGTAACCCTAGAATGTGATCAAACAGTTTAAAATAGCTGGGCTAAGATATATAACAATTTTAATTTCAATTTATAAATGTTATTTCAGTCCACACATCCCACCCGTCACAATTGTGACCGAACATAAAACACAATTTTTCACACACTTTTCCAAAAAAAATTTTTAAAAATAATTATTGATTATTTCAAAGGGTTGCTTGTGACACATCATTTGGATATTTTCATGTCTGGGAAAAAATTGGGATTAAACGGGTTAAGCAGACAGTCTACTAATACTCTAATGACTGCTAGTTGACATGTACTTACAAAGTTACTTACTGTTAGTAGAATGTCTAAAGTAGACTATCAAAATAAAGTGTCACCTAATATTGCAGTAAATAATGAAAGGAGCCCTATTGTTTTGTTTTATTCACAGATCATTTACGAGATGCTAGAGCACATCCACACTCTTTAAAAAAACACCACTTTCATTCTCGACAAACTGAAAGACATAGAATGAAATTTGCACATGGAATGAAATATATGGATTGTACAGATTGTTAGCTTGCTTATTTTGTATGATTATGCAAGTCTACATGTACTAACAAGAAACTAGTTGGAGAGCTAGCTCCAAACACACAAATTTGCAATGCTGTTTGTGAATGTTTGTTATAACTATGGTTTCAGGAAACACTGAATCATTGAACTGTACTGGTAACAACAGAACTTGTGACCATAGTTAGCTTACGATGCTTTTTGGAAACGAACCTTTAGAAAAAAAATCAACTGACTTTAGAGGAATTGCAGCATGTGAAATTGAAAAGTGTTTGCGTTCATGTATTTGCATACTTGCAAATGTTTCTTGTATGTTTCTTGATTAATACTTAGGCTTAACAGTTTGTTTAATTCACCAACCCAAATAGGAGCAAGAGTGAGCGTAATGCTTGCTTTAGCAAAACCACCCAAAACACTGTCATTTGAATATTAAAACATTACGATCACTAATCACCGCAGACTGCCACACCAGTCCAGCCCTTTCAAAGCACCAAACACAATACGACATCCACCTCAATAGACACCGAACACGCATTGTAATGTAAAACATGCCGGGAGGAAAAAGGCAATTATTATTTTAAGAGAATGATTACAATCTGAAATGAAAGGACCTCGCTGGTCCGTTATTTCTACGAGGGGAAGATTAATCTTTTCCAATCTGTGGACAGGATAATCAGGACTGTCCCTCACACCTGGTCTTCCCGTGTGTGTGTGTGTGTGTGGCCGTGATGGAGAGAGTAGAGTAATTAATGACTCTCACCCAAGGCTGACAGTAATGGATTGGCTGCTATCAGGGCTGGCCATCCGTTAGTTCATGGGAAAATATCACAGCGGATCGAGAGAGTCTTCATCAAATAGGGTTTTCAAGAGAAGTTATCTGGAGTCAGACTGATGGTGAAGACTCCTCGGGGCAGGTTATGTTGGTCAGAGAGTCCTTAACAGCTAATTTCATCTGTTAATGCCTTTGTGTGTTGTGTGTTACAGTTCTATTTTATATAGGTTCAATACAAGTTAGGCTTCATGTACAGCATATGTGACATGCTGTCGAAACTAACTTCAGCTCATCTCCCGATTTGTAAAAAAGAAAATATTGTGTTTACAGTAAAACCCTTACAATGGGGCCAGTACACCAAGGTAAATGTTAAAATACTTAGAAATATGGATGCTAACATCAGGCTACTGTAATAATAAAAAAAAAAATCTATAAAAAATATTTAGACAACTGTACAGCTTTTTTCCAATGGAACAATTAATATTAGCATGATAACACTTTATTTTAGGGTCTCTTAACTAGTTGCTTATTAGCATGCATATTACTAGAATATTAGACATTTATTAGTAATTAAGCATATATTAATGCTTTATTATACATGACCTTATTCTACATCCCTAATCCTACCCAATACCTAAACTTAACAACTATCTTACTATCTATTAATAAGCAGCAAATTAGGAATTTATTGAGGGAAAAGTCGTAGTTAATAGTGAATAACTGTCCCCTATTCTATTGTGTTACCATTAGCATTTAAATAAAAATAAAAGCTTTACATTTCTGCTTTTAAAGCCTCCATGATTGCCTCATAGACTTCCATTATAGGTGCAGTGTTTGCAAACCAATGGTCGAGTCAAATTATATTTTTGTGGTAAATGACAGGATGCTAGCGATGTTGCTGATAGAGCTCAAGTTTTATTGAACCTGGAACATTCCTTTGACTCACATTCAGAATATCTATTATTTGAAATCTGATATATAATAATATCAACATGCAGACCTCATGCACCACAAGGCTCACTAAATTGATTATTAATGTTACATTATGCTTGAAAACTCAATATTTTTTCCATTTTACTCTGATATAGACTATGCATCTTCTCTCAAACTCTCATAAACACATACACAGTGAGGCGGAAGTATTAGCATAAATACATTAGAATATGAATAAGTGTGAGCACGCCATTCTCCCTCAATAATGATTAATATTCGTTCACGTTGCAGTCTTCAGATCAGGCTCACTACCCAACAATCCACAACTATTAATATTTAAATGCTGGTTTTATTTAACAGCGATACTCCATATGAGGGTGTTTATGGGTGTGATGCGAGAGATCTTGATAAGTTTCTCCTGAGCGCTGCACTTGAGCGGATACATTCTACCCGCCAGTGTCATCTGCAAAATCCAATTTAACACAAAGCAGTCTTATTTACAGAGAAGCCAAAGATAAACATACCTGAATGACTTTTGTCCAAAACCATTGTGCTCATAAATTTAGCACCCAAACCCTTTTTCTCGCTTTCTTACGTCTTGAGAACTCGTTTTTGTGAATGTTTGGAGCCCTGCCCTCGATTCAAATGTTGATTCGCAAGTTGTGGCCTACTGAAAACTTTTTACCAACACACAAGTTCAATATGTTAACCAGCACTCTGTGAACCACAGAATATATCATCATTGACATAGAAACAAAGGCATAGATTGAGCAAAGATTGTCTATCAGAAGTCAGACATCAACCTCGGTTTCAAAACCTTTAGTGACCCAGCAGGAAGGATCTGGTTCTGGAAGGTCCATATTGGCAGAAATGTGTGGCAGAAGATTCCTTCTTTTGACCATTCTTGAGGGGGAAAAGGCATGTATCCTTCATGGAAAAAGCAATCCCAAAATACATTGAGAATTTCATTGAGCTCAGTGAAAATAAACAAAACAAAAGAAACAAGATTGTTGACAAAGTCAGGAAGAATATTAATTACAATACTACCAAAAACTATATAGTTCTGCATCAGTCGCTTATGAAGTTCCATTTTAGTTAGGATTCTGCCTTAAGCCTAATGTATAATTTTTTTTTTTTTTTTTTATGTGTACGCAAGGGTCCACGTAAAAGTGCACATGATGCAAATTTCTTTACCAGAAT
Source organism: Aspiorhynchus laticeps (assembly GCA_023376895.1). Taxonomy (NCBI): domain Eukaryota; kingdom Metazoa; phylum Chordata; class Actinopteri; order Cypriniformes; family Cyprinidae; genus Aspiorhynchus; species Aspiorhynchus laticeps. The sequence continues at coordinate 23,291 of JALXFT010004161.1, forward strand.
AGTACACATGCTTTTTAGAACCCCGCATAGCCCAGGTCAGAAAAAAATGAAGTATACTTTGGGTTTTAGATAGCAATTTCCTATGTAGGTACTTAGAAAGCTTGCTAGGCTGTGGAACAGAGCTATCATCTGTCTTCATGCTCCTCTTTACTCTCGCTATGAGCTGATTAGCTGATTTCTTTTTGTATGCTAACAGGACGCCAGCAATGCCTCCCCTGTCATGTAGAGTCTAGCTAACAGGCTCTATAAGAATCTCATCATGTTTTACGCGCACGACGGACGAATGGCCACAATTACAATTTTACACTTCACTTCATGACGATTGGTCCGTAGATCCAACTGGCTCTAGCTACTGATATGGATTCGCCTGTCCCCTTCCCCAGCACATTTACATACAAATTGAGGATTTTATATTTATTTATTCTTATTAATCAGCCCCATGGCAGGAATCATGCATTGGTGCTCCATCAGTGTTTAAATACATCTCTGTGACATTTGTCCCCTGCTTTAGCATGATAGGGCCGAGCGGGTGGATAATGTAGCCGTGATTACTTTTTCCATTGAGAGGACAAACGCTTTCATTTTTCCTGTCATCTTGAATAAGTGTTAAAGAGGCTTTAGGGCCTTCACTGTGTGCTCAGTATGCAAAAGGAGTGGAACGCGGAGATGGGTGTATTAAATAACCATTAGCAGCCAGGCTCGGATCCATTATGACAACCCGCCTCTTGAATGCATCACGGTGATTTGGGTTGAGAGGAATCCACGCTTGGGGCTTGCAGTCCACTTTCTTTTTTTTCTTTTTTTTTTGGTGCAGCGTTAATGTATCATCGCTTAAACAACCGGCATTGGTATGGTAATTTTGTGCGGCGCAGATAAGGGTGAGCTTGTGATAACTGGGGTCTCAGTTTTACGGAGATGGCCAGTCGGAGGGGAATCTAAATCTGTGGGAGATCTGTGGGTCTGTGTCTTTGTAATTTGATGTGTGGTTTTTTGGATTGATTGATCGGTATTTCGTAAAGTAAGGTCACCATCTTACTTTACCAAAGGTGTTTGGTTATGAATAGAGGATTTAAACACACTATTACTTCATTCTGCATATGTAGAGAAAACCTCATACTGCACTGCTATTTATGATATTCTGGCATTATATTTAAAACAAATATTTCAATTTGTAATAAATAAATAAATACATTTTCTTCTATTTGAATTTATAATTGATCGGATTTATTATTATTTAATTTATTATATGAATTATTTAGAAAAAAATGGCAAACATTTTATACATTTTAATAATGCAAACTGGTGCACAACTTTATTCTGATCACACTGAGGACACAATGGTGTTCACCAACCACCCAAGCACATGTACCAGGATCTTGGTAGGACCTCTCTGAAAATAGGCATCATCTGGAAAGTGCATCTGGTCATCTGGTGTTCCTGTGGCTTAACTGGTACAGCATGATGGTAGCAAGGTCAAGGTTAGGGGTTCAATTCCCAGAGAATTGCATGGACTGATATATATCCCAAGAGTATTTGTTTTGGATAAAAGTGTAAATTTTATTCGCCAACATTTTCAACCCCAAATATTAAAAAAATAAACCTCTAATGGATGTTGTACTAACTACAAAAATAAAAAATACATTTTAACAACAAAGTGAAGATTAAAATTTAACTAACAAGGTTGTGCAACAGTCAAAATTTAAATTTGAAATGAGGTAACAAACATGATGCAGAAGTAGACTTAAAATTAACTGAAGAAATTCATCAAATTGTAAACATTTTAACTAGAAAAGCAAAGTTTGTCAAGACAAAACTTTTTTTTTTTTTAAGTTTTGAAGTCTTTGAAGTGTGTAGCTTGGAAAGCTTAAGTTTTAAAAGTAGCTTCCTCAATACTGATGAAGAGACAAAAGAAGAGAACAGAACAAATAAGCTAGAACTGCATCAAGATCACAACCAGTTAAATGAGCACCCACTCAAGGAATGTGAGGTGGGCATGTCAGAGCCAGGCGCTTTGGTCTAAGGGTCAACTGAGAACAGCAAACCTTGTTTGTGTTTTTAACACATCACAGAGAGACCTCCTTGACCCAGCTTCCCTCCATTTCTGAAAGGAAACAGCTTTCAAATACAGTGATGTGTAAAACTGCAATAAGGAAAAGCAGTGGCATCCTGTAATTTGCTGTTTTTTTTTCCTTTTCTTTATGTATGTCATCTTCTCAATAAAATCTGCGAGTATTCCAAAGTAGCTCTCAACTCTTAATTGTGTAACACCCTACTCTCAGATGTTGCTTTTCTAGAGCTCGTTAGGATGAACACACGGGTTCTTTTGAAGTGTCTCTCGACTAATTATAAGAACTCCCTTTTACCCCAACTTAAACATCTCTAACTGGTGCAGAGCGATGGAGAATGAAACCATCAAACTAGGTGGTTAACAAAACCACTAACTCGAATCAAACACCAAATTAAGGAAACTAGTCAGTTCTCTTCACTAAAGGCAATTACAATTTTATTTAGAAATGCAGTAAACGTTGCAAAATCGCAATAGGTGACAAAAATAAAAATAAAAAAATAAAATCACAATTCCCCACAAAAATAAATTACCTGAATAATTCTAATACTCACAAGTTAGGCGTGCTGTGTATCTACAATATGGTCCTTGCAAATACCCGAGTACAAATGAATCTCCCTCACCCAAAGTACACACTCAAATATGTTACTCTTGGCAAGTATTTACTATTAAGGGAACAACCCAAATAAACAAAATCACAGAATTAGTATACTTGAACACATTAATGAGGATCCTCTTTTAGTTGGTACTGAACAAAATAATCGTGGGCCCACACACAAACACTCACTCTTTACTCTTAAGTGCGCACACCCCCGTTGCAGGCCTGTAACGTTGCTGGCGTTCGTTGTGGCCACTTAAACAAACTCCGAACTGGCCCCTTCACTCCGAAGAGCAAAATAAAAGTGAAACCAAATACCTGAAAGTCCATAAGCTGTCCGCCGGGCTCAGTAACGGTTGTCCTACTCCCTTGAGATCTCCTTTGACGTAGTCCGCTGCTCCGGGTGTCCCCCGTTGCCAGAGGAACTCTGAACCTCACGGTGATTCAGAGTGCTATCTGGTCCGTCAACACAACTAATGATGATCATCCATCTGGAACAATTACAGTCTTAGAAATACAGCATTCAACCCCAGTATTTTCGCTGAAGATGCACGTCTCAGTCTATTGAATTCGTCACAGCAATCGCGGCAAAACAGACGAATTCCAATCTGTCTCTTTGTAAGAATCTCAAAAAACAAATATGGTCCTTCATAAAATAATCACAAGCAGTAGGTTTGAATCCCCTTTACTAACGATTTGTTAATAAACAAACAATAACACAGCAAATCAATCCGATCTGGATTACTGCATTTCTCCTACTCACTCAGCATGCTATCACCCCGCCTTCTCTCTCACGACAGCCAATCGCTGTCACGATTCCTTTCTATCAGGAGGGATTAACTATTCCTAATCCAATAAAAAAAACAGAGAGAAACTTGCTTGTCAAAACCACGTTTTTTAGCAGTGCCTCGCAACCACACTTACAAACCAAAATAATTTTAAAGGAGCCGTGATTGATATGTATGGAAAGCTGTGTATTGCACTAAACACAACATAGACATTAATCACCTTAATTGTACCATATGAACTGTATAAATTTTAACCCAGGTTACACCCTCCCCCTTCTTATAATCTCATGTCCTCATGAGACTCTACTAAATTACTAACTTACTTACTTATAGTAATTACAGTAGACGATATGATGACTGCTTTGTCACAATTAGCACATAGAGCCAATGGATGACACCAAACTGTGCCACAGGTGTTTTTCTGGTCAGACAGACCTTCAACTCGTATGATCATCCCTCCATAAGCAATGGACAAGGGCTGGTCTGATGGCTGTCCTAACTCATCGTAACTCAACTTGACTACTGGTTTCACCTTTCGTTTTGGACGACTTTCCATAGTATTTATCTCCATTCTGGGAGAACGTCTACACTGTATTTCCCTGCTATCTGGTAACTGATTCTCTTCTGAGTCAGGAAGTACATGGGAAGCATCATCCTCAATATCTGTTCTTAGATTTTCTTCCCTCCATTCTTCAGGAGAATGATTATTTTCAGTACCATTGTGTACACTTTCCTCCTCTTCCACTACAGGCTCAGAAAAATCTATAAACAATGGTTTAGTCAATTTACTAGTCCTGTCAGTATAGTCATAATAGTATCCATTCTCATCATCGTCTTCCGAAGAAATATCCAAACTTGGAGTGTCTCTCCCCGTTTCTCTCTCTCTCCTTATCTGATCTTTCTTTACAGTTTTCGATCGTGTTACTGGAGGTTTTACCACTTCTTTTCCAGCATCTGGGACAGGAAATCTCACTTGATCTCCTATGCAGAGTAAATGATCTCTATGAAGAGTTTTTACACCTCCCATTCCTGTTTCTGGTTTTAGTTTGTACACCGGTAAGTTCTCTAGTTGCTCAACCACGATATATGGTAAGGATTTCCATTTATCCTGCAACTTGTGTTTTCCTGTCAGCGCAAGATTCCTAATGAGAACTCGATCTCCTTTTTCCAAGACGTGATGTTTCACTTTGTTGTCATAGTACCGTTTGTTTCTCTGATGGCTTTTCAGAGATGCATCAGCAGCCAACTGGTATGCTTTCTGCAGTTCCCCTCTCATTCTTTTGACATACTGTAGGTGAGTTTTCTCTCCTTCCTCATCCAGTGGTAGTCCAAAATATACATCTACTGGCAGTCTTGCTTCTCTTCCAAATAAGAGGTAATACGGGAAGTAGCCTGTTGCCTCATTTTTGGTGCAGTTGTATGCGTGCACCAACTGAGTGATATGTTGGCTCCAACGATTCTTTTGAGCTGGATCAAGGGTGCCTAGCATAGACAGGAGTGTCCTATTAAACCTCTCTGGCTGAGGATCCCCTTGTGGGTGGTAAGGGGAGGTACGGGACTTTCGAATGCCCAGCATTCCCAACAACTCTTTAATCAGATGACTTTCAAAGTCCCTTCCTTGGTCTGAATGTATCCTGGCTGGTAGACCATAATGCACAAAGAACTTTTCCCACAGTACTTTAGCAACGGTTAAGGCCTTCTGATCTTTTGTAGGGAACGCTTGGGCATATCTAGTAAAATGATCAGTTATAACCAGAACATTTGCAATTCCCTTTGAATCAGGCTCAATTGATAGAAAATCAATGCACACTAGATCTAAGGGGCCATTGCTAGTGATTTGGTTTAAAGGGGAAAATCTCTGAGGCAGTGTCTTCCTAGCAACACACCTCCCACAATTTTTCACATGCAGCTCAATGTCCGTTGTCATTTTTGGCCAGTAGAACCGTTTTTTTATTAGTTCCATTGTTTTTTCCACGCCAAGATGTCCAGAATCATCGTGCAAAGTTTTCATCACACGAAGGTGGTATCTATTAGGTAGAACCAACTGTGATTTTTCTTTACCATCTTCATCTTTTGTCATTCGATAGAGAAGTTGGTGTCTGACTATTAGATTTTTGCCCTGCCTTTGCATCAATGCCACAGCTGGATCTGAACTCTTAGGCATGGAAAGTATACTTCCTGACTCTACTTCCTTTTTCACATGGCCAATGACTGGGTCTTGCTCTTGCGCACATCTTAGATCTGCCACTGCGAATCCATCTGTCTGATCAGTGATAAGTTGTACCGGGCAAACGTATAGTGGTGGGATGGTTTGTGGAGAGACTCCCAGTTGATCAATGAGTCGGGTGGAAGACTCATTCCCTTGAGAACAACTGGCCACTTGACATACAGCTTTCACAGCTGACTGTGGTATTTCTTTCCACTCATCAGCAACAGCTGCACTTGTCGGGTATCGTGATAACACATCAGCGTCCATGTTATGCTTGCCTGGTTTATATTGCAAACTGAAGTCATAGGTAGCCAAGGCAGCTAACCACCTATGTCCAGTTGCATTCAATCTAGCACTGGTCAAGACATAAGTGAGGGGATTATTGTCTGTTCTTACCAGGAACTTAGCACCATATAGATAGTCGTGGAATTTGTCCACTACTGCCCATTTCAGTGCAAGAAATTCCAGTTGGTGAATTGGATAGCGCTGTTCTGCAGCATTCAGCTTCCGACTAGCAAACGCTACCGGCCTCAGTCCTTCAGGGTATTGTTGATTCAGAACAGCCCCTAATCCCTTTGAACTGGCATCCACATGGAGGACATACGGTTTCTCAGGGTCAGCAAAAGCTAATACCGGAGCATGAGTGAGACAGTAAATGATGTTGGTAAATGCATTGGTGCACTCTTGGTCCCAACGCTCTCCAAACGGTTCTGTTTCCTTGAAATAATTTTTTCCTTCGGAAGTGCCCTTCCTTTTCTCTTTAACAGGCGCATAACCTTTCGTCAGCTCTGTCAGGGGTCTAACAATTGCAGAGTAGTTGCTAATGAACCGGCGGTAAAACCCACAAAACCCTAGAAAAGAGCGTAAGGTTTTCAGGTCTTTCGGCATCTCCCATCGGGTAACTGCTTTTACCTTCTCAGGATCAGGGGATATTCCGTCACCAGAAACAATATGCCCCACATACTTGACTTGTGTTTGGCAGAACTGACATTTATCAATAGAAACTCTCAATCCACTCTCTTCCAAGCGATCAAGTACTTTCAGGAGTCGCTCTTCGTGTTCTTCTAGAGTTCGACCGAACACAATGATGTCATCCAAGTATACAATAACCTGAAGAAGATGCATGTCCCCTACTGCTCTTTCCATTAACCGCTGGAAAGTGGCTGGAGCCCCTGTGATTCCCTGCGGCATGCGGTCAAATTGATAAAACCCCAGCGGACAAATGAACGCAGTTTTTTCCTTGCTTTCTTCTGCCATTTCTATCTGGTAGTACCCACTACGAAGATCAAGGACAGAGAACCATTTACTGCCAACCAGACAATCAAGGGCTTCGTCAATCTTCGGGGTAGTGTACTGATCAGGAATCATTCGTTGGTTAAGTGTCCTATAATCAATACACATCCTAACAGCCCCAGTCTTCTTGCGAGCGATAACAATAGGCGATGCGTAAGGGCTTCGTGACTCCGTAATGATACCTGCAGCAAGAAGATCTTTTATATGCCTTCGAACATCCTCAATGTCTGCGGGCGCAATGCGACGAGACCGTTCTCGAAAAGGTCTAGGATCACTCAGTTTAATGTGATGCTCTACCCCTTTTGCCAATCCTACATCCCATTCTTTCAAAGAGAACACATTTCCTTTTCCTGCCAGCTTCTGACATAATCTCTTTTTCCAGACTTCTGGAATAGGGGAGTTTCCAAACTGAAATAATTCTGGGTTAATGGTGGTAGGGATATTTTCCCCCTCTTGAGCTACAGCAACAGTGTCAGTCGAATACACTTGTGCAATTACAGTCCCAAGTGGAAGAGAGATGTCTTTAGATGTCTCATTGTGTACAGGCACTCGCAGATGATTCAAATTTTCTTCTGTTAAAGGTAAAACCATTGGGGGAATGAACAGCCCTGATGGCAATTGGTCCTCTGCACAAGTTTCTATCATGAAGATGTCCTTTTGTAAGGCCCTATCACACTCTACGTGACATATAGCTTGAATTTCACTTTGTGAAGGCACTGTCAAAACACCTGGTCCTGCCCACTTAATTCTTCCCTCCGAACAGTCAATATGAACTTTTGGCTTCGGTCTCTGCACATAACACAGGTCCTGGTAGGGAGAATTGATCCTGAAGCTGTGGGCTACTTTAGACGAGCTGGTCTCCTCTGTTAGAGCAGCCAACCTTGTGAAAAAACTGGCATTTGTCCCAATTATCACAGGGACTGACTGGGGTCCTTGGGGCTCAGGACAGACCAATGCCAGAATTGAAAGGGTTTCCTCCACTTCAGTATCTGAAGTGGGAAAAGAGGCATCCAACACAATATATCCCTTGTATGGATAATTAGATGCACTAAGCCCCCATATAGATAGTCCTTGAAGTGGTTGTATTGGAACATCAGGCAAGTATGTAGAATACCAAGAGTCAAACACAATGGTGACTTGGGATCCACTGTCCAAGAGAGCTCTACAGGGATGTCCATTAAGTTTCAGGGAGACAGTGGAGGTAGGTCCCACCAGTCCTTTAGGGAGACAAGCTGTTTCCAGGACATCGATCTGGCTTTTCTTTGAAAAACACTCGGGTTTCCCTACCTTATTGATATCAATTGGCGTTTCACTTCTTTCACTCTTAGCTTTTCTTAGTGAACGGACCAGCTTTTGGATCACTTTTGTGGGATTTTCAGGGGCTTTGCACCTTGTTGCGATGTGTCCATCTTCTCCACATCGATAGCAAAAGAAGTCTTCCTGAGTTGGATTAGATCTACCTCTCCTTTGCATAGACATAGTGTCGGGTTGTCTCTGAGTCTGCTCTAACTGCTGGCTAGGCATTACACTCATAACACCAATCTTCTGCTGCAGTTGCTGTATTTGTTCTTTTAGCGCTTGCACCTCCAAATCCCGGGATACTTCAAAACGTGTTTTCGTAGAAGTAGCCCCAGACTCCAGACTCGTAGAAACAGCTGACACATTTGAGGTCCCCTGTCCTAACCTGGTTCTCAGATCCTTAATTTCTGCTTTTAACTCTTTCACCACAGAAAAGCTAAGTTTCCCTTCCTCATGACTTTGAACAGACTTTACGGTAGCTTTTATCTTCTGCCTAGCAGCTTCGTTTTCTTCAGCTTCTCTGATCTCATTCAGAAGAGTCAAAAAAATGGGTGGTTGATTTTTCCTTTCCCTAAGCCTCAGCTGGAGAAGCATTAGGTCTGACTCCACTGCACCTCGAATCAATTGCTCCACCCTGACCCGATCCACCATTTGTGGAGACACTCCACCCTTCTGCACTACCTTATTTAATGCTTTGTCCACTCTTCGTAGAAAATCTGATAAGGCTTCACCAGAACATTGTCTTAAAAGGCGAAAGGCAAAGTACAAATCCTCACCTGACTCAGACGTTCCGAAAGTACTTTCCAGTGCCTCTATATATTGTACAGCATTAGCCTCAGGATTAGAGAATCGTACTGCCTTGATGATCTCCAATGCAGGCCCTTTTAGGCTCTCTACAATCCTTCTCCTTTTCTCTTTTCCGGAGCACTCACACTCAGCTATCATCATTCGGGCTTGATCAACCCAACCATCCAACGTTTCTTCTCCTTGAGGTGTGGGGACAGTGCCAGAAAAAGTGCGCAATCGCCTATAGACATTATCACTGGGCTGTTTGCCTGTCTTCTCTAACAGATCCCCTACAGCACGAATGATAGCTTCTGGAGAACTGGGACTTGGACCAGAGGGAGTCAACAAAGCTTGCAAATCAGGCAACGTCTTTCCTTCTCCTACCAAAAACCTGGCAAGCTTCTCTTCGAAATCTGCAGAGGTAGGTACACGTTCCTGGGACACAACAACTGTCCAATGTTCTTCCCCTTCAACCGACACCAATTCAGCTGGTATAAGATCAGGATTAATAGTCTCTCGGCACTCACATAACACAAGCTGTTTACGTGGGCTTGAACCTGCCTTAGTAGCTCTGACCCGCACCCTTCCCCAAGCTTTTACAGATTGTGTGACATCCTCAATATGTGCCACTTCCTCATCTGCAGATACTCCTACCAACAACAAGGCACGAGTTTTGTCCATCAGAACTTCTTCACACCATTTAGTGAGTTCTGCCTGATAATCAAAATTGCTAGCAGAATCCATCGCAGATAACACCAAACCATCAACTAGAAGTAACTAGTTAGGATACAAACAGAGAGAGTTCCCCGTACGGGCCACCAATTTATGTAACACCCTACTCTCAGATGTTGCTTTTCTAGAGCTCGTTAGGATGAACACACGGGTTCTTTTGAAGTGTCTCTCGACTAATTATAAGAACTCCCTTTTACCCCAACTTAAACATCTCTAACTGGTGCAGAGCGATGGAGAATGAAACCATCAAACTAGGTGGTTAACAAAACCACTAACTCGAATCAAACACCAAATTAAGGAAACTAGTCAGTTCTCTTCACTAAAGGCAATTACAATTTTATTTAGAAATGCAGTAAACGTTGCAAATCGCAATAGGTGACAAAAATAAAAATAAAAAAATAAAATCACAATTCCCCACAAAAATAAATTACCTGAATAATTCTAATACTCACAAGTTAGGCGTGCTGTGTATCTACAATATGGTCCTTGCAAATACCCGAGTACAAATGAATCTCCCTCACCCAAAGTACACACTCAAATATGTTACTCTTGGCAAGTATTTACTATTAAGGGAACAACCCAAATAAACAAAAATCACAGAATTAGTATACTTGAACACATTAATGAGGATCCTCTTTTAGTTGGTACTGAACAAAATAATCGTGGGCCCACACACAAACACTCACTCTTTACTCTTAAGTGCGCACACCCCCGTTGCAGGCCTGTAACGTTGCTGGCGTTCGTTGTGGCCACTTAAACAAACTCCGAACTGGCCCCTTCACTCCGAAGAGCAAAATAAAAGTGAAACCAAATACCTGAAAGTCCATAAGCTGTCCGCCGGGCTCAGTAACGGTTGTCCTACTCCCTTGAGATCTCCTTTGACATAGTCCGCTGCTCCGGGTGTCCCCCGTTGCCAGAGGAACTCTGAACCTCACGGTGATTCAGAGTGCTATCTGGTCCGTCAACACAACTAATGATGATCATCCATCTGGAACAATTACAGTCTTAGAAATACAGCATTCAACCCCAGTATTTTCGCTGAAGATGCACGTCTCAGTCTATTGAATTCGTCACAGCAATCGCGGCAAAACAGACGAATTCCAATCTGTCTCTTTGTAAGAATCTCAAAAAACAAATATGGTCCTTCATAAAATAATCACAAGCAGTAGGTTTGAATCCCCTTTACTAACGATTTGTTAATAAACAAACAATAACACAGCAAATCAATCCGATCTGGATTACTGCATTTCTCCTACTCACTCAGCATGCTATCACCCCGCCTTCTCTCTCACGACAGCCAATCGCTGTCACGATTCCTTTCTATCAGGAGGGATTAACTATTCCTAATCCAATAAAAAAAAACAGAGAGAAACTTGCTTGTCAAAACCACGTTTTTTAGCAGTGCCTTGCAACCACACTTACAAACCAAAATAATTTTAAAGGAGCCGTGATTGATATGTATGGAAAGCTGTGTATTGCACTAAACACAACATAGACATTAATCACCTTAATTGTACCATATGAACTGTATAAATTTTAACCCAGGTTACAATTGTAATTATGAAATCATCACCTGTATTATAGTAGACAAACTCTATTGCAGTAGTAGATAATGCAGCCACTTTAGACACCAATCTCTATTACTGCTTTCAAGCTATTATTTCTTTCCGAAACTGAAATGATATTTACACATCTTATATCCTGGAATGCAATGTACTTTTCAGAGAAGGTTAGAACCAAGAATTAAATTTTATAAGGATCAATATCAGTAGTTCCATTTACACCTATTAATTTTACATACCATTTACCATTGGCTTTACAACTTATTCTGGCCACGAATCATTCACTTCAAGCAATTCATTCCAATGGGAGCCAAGCTAAATGCTCACTGAAATAATTGTGGGATTGACAATGGATCAGAGAAAGCACTGAGAGTATTCAAAAGTTGAGAAAATGCTCAACTTTTTGCTAATATCAGGCATGACAGTGAATGGTCAGTAGTTATGCCATCTAAACCTGAGACTAACCTGTCTTAAGTGATCCAGTCTGAAGTTGTCTATTGACATAGATTGCTGTTTGCACCTGGTCTTAACATCAAATGCCTTCTAAATTTGTAATGCCTTTCACTTTTCCACTGATCTGGGAGGGTTTCTAATTTCATGAACTACACACATCACTTGCTATGGCAGTGTTTAACTACATGTATTAATGGTTTAGTGCTTGTGTATATGTAGGCTTTTCCATGTTTCCATTAAAGAGTTGTTCTCTTTTAAAGATATTCATTTTCAACAAAGCTTAAAAATGGGGTGCCACAGGGCTCGGTACTTCATCCCCTTCTCTTGTCACATATGTGTACTCTTATCACTGATACACAGCTCAAACTGTTGTTCTTGTATCAGGAAGAGCTACAAATGTGATCACATGTGTCCCTAATCACCATTAAAAAAAAAAAAAAAAAAAAAAAAAAGGTTTGAGTGATCAGATCACAAAGTCATTGTACCACATTTACATCTGTATTTAGCACTGTCCATGTATCATGTTACCTGAGATAGATTTTGGTACCATGAATAAACACACATTTGGTTTAGCGTGTTAAGAGATAGCTGCAGTGCTCCAAACATTTGCTGCTTCAACTAACCAATTCCTCATTCATTGGCAATTGTTGCAACTCTAATCCAATTCCTAATCTCAGCTATCCTAAACTATAAATCAGAATCAGCTTTATTCGCCAAGTGTGTGCAAACACACGAGGAATTTGTTGTGGTTTTTAAGAAGCTCTTGGTACATACATGCATACATACAGTACATACATACATATAAACATACATATCTGACATGAGAACAGAACATTTAAATAAGCCTTAACAATAATAATAATAGTAATAATAATAATAATAATAATAATAATGTGTCTGAATCTGGAACAGAAGATCCATGTACAGATTTGTGCCTTATTTACTCTATATATGTTACGGAAACTGCCGGACACAAAGGTGAGTGTTGAGAACAGTGAGTTTATTTACAAGGATTAGGTGAGACAACAGTGGTGATAGTCCTTACGTGAGGTAAGTGGCTTTCTTAGATGAATTGTGGATTGTGCGCTGGGATTCTGACTGTGTCTCTGTCCTTTGGCAGGTTCGTGGCGGATAGGAATCCTGGAGAGCCCGTGAGTATCTAGAGATCACAGATGTATAGGTATCTGGTGGTGAGAGGGAAGACAGAGGGTAAGTATCATCAGGTAAGTAACTCAGGAAAGTATACTCAGCTAGCAGTCCGCTGTAGAGTGAAGGTCCATATAGCATTCATAGGTCTCAACAACATGGCAGCTTTGTGACTTCAAGATCAGACGATGACTGGAGTGAGGAGTGTGTTTAAGTAGAGCAGAGGTGATAGGCTGCGAGGACGAGGAGCAGGTGTACATGATAATTGATCAGGTGCAGGTGAGGGTGATCAGTGATGGTGGAATACGGGCCATTCTGTGACAATATATACAGCTGTATAGAAAAATTATGCATACATATTTACATAGAACTAGAGAGAGTAAATAATTAGAGATGGGGGATGAATTACAGGCAAGAATTAGGGTTAGAGAATTACAGAACACAGGTAATAATTCCTGTGTTAGTTGTTTAGGCTGGAGATGGCATAGGGGAAAAAAATGTTTTTATGCCTAGATGTTCTAGTGCACAGAGATCTGTAGCGTCTGCCTGACGGGAGGAGCGCAAACAACTGATCTCTGATCTGTGTGAAACTGATCTGTGTAAAACTGATCTCTGATCTGTGTGAAAGGCCTGTCTCTAGCAGCACCCTCATTTGTAGGGCCAAATCTGAGGATCTGTGCCTATTGAGAGTCAAGGCGGTATAATCCTATTAAGAGAGATAGAGAAGGGAAGATATCCTTTTGAAAATGGCAGCAAAAAGAGCAGCATAGAAGTCTACTACCATCACATTTCTGCTGGGTTTAAATCCAACAGAGAAATCTCTTTATAAGAAGAATAAGAAGTTATACTTCACTGTGCTTAACCAGTACAGAAATTTGGTTTAAAATGTTGCATCATGAAACCACAGTCATAAAATAATACGCCCTCTTAGAGAATTTGAGTGAATATATTCACTGTGCTATAGCTACCATTTCAAAAAACAAAGGCTTAATTGAATTCAAAGGAGATTTACTCTTGGCCTCCCGCAGTTTAGCTGAACCTCAGTGGTGCTACGGTAACCCAAACCTGAGCAGTCCCCCGGACCAGATGCCCATGTGGCCGGATCTCAGCCGCCCCTGTTGGCCTGGAAAAGGTAAAATCTTCAAAGGCGTTGGTTCAACTCCTTCATTATGGCTCCAGAAGGAGTCTCAGATAGAGCTAATCATCAAATGAACTTCTATTATATGACCTCCTGAAGTGCACCCCCATTGGTTAAACTCAAGGTATGCTGCACCGTCTAGAATATCAGCAACTTTCAAACATTTTTGTTACAAACTATTTCTCGGCAGCATGCTAATGCTGAACAAAAGCTTGAATGCAGTCAAGTATGGAGGTAGATGGATGACTAAAAAGAGGTGGTGTGTATATCAGAGTTTAACACCGTGGCATCCTGCCCACTTCTTTGGTCTACTTGCCGCACAAAGTCCTGCCCCTCAGTTCAACAGTTTATTATTTAAATCCTGTGAGGATTTGTTATTGCAGTTTTATTATGTTATTGAAGAGAGACAGTAGCTGACCATGTGTGCATGGCAGTGTCTGTCACTGTTACTGTGTAAATCTGCTTGACATTATTTCCACTCGGCTCAAATATTCTGGATGAATTGGATGCAAATTATGGATTTTTCATTTTTAGTGTCTAGCTCTTGTCGTAGCACATTACTTCAGATTAGTGACACTTAATTGTTTTGCTGGCATTTGTAATTCAACAAACTCTGGGTATCATAAATTCATAGTGTAGAGGTCAGTTTTAAATATTTAGTAAATTGTATTTTATTTAGTCTTAAGCATTCAGTAAGCATTCATAAGCAACAGTGACTTCTAAACTAAATGTTTAACAGTCGTTTAATTCAGCGCCAATGACTCTTCTAAGTTTTCAGTCACCGAACAGGATGTAATTCATATGCCTGGTAAAACCACACACAGATGAGTCTTGTCACTTCCTCTCAGCAGTCTCACTCTAACCCTCTGTGGTCCCAGGTTGGACAAATTAAAACTGATTAGCGAGATGTCGGGTTTGTGTTTTCGCCCTTAAGCTAAAGAGTCGCTATGACAGTGATACCTCATCCCTCATCAACAGTGTTTCTTTCTGTTGTTCAAACCACCTCCTCTGGTCAGCGTGGGCACGGCGGGAAAGACTGAGACTAACAGAGCCGTCCTTTGAATCGGTCCTGTCTCGCCAGCGGCGGTGTACATAAATTGTGTTTTGGAGCACAGGTGCCCACACTGAGTGTGTATCGATGGCCTGTTACCCAGGGTGCTCAAATTGAAGTGGGAGGGTTGTGATTAGAGAACGGCTCTTTTGTTGCTCCTTAAAAAGACAACAAGGGGGAGGTAACACAGTGCCGGGCCTTGGCCTAAGGCTCAGAACAGCATGGCGGCATAGACTAGTAGGAGATTATGAAGATGAAGAGGCGTGACTGCGGAGGGGCGGGATTAAATCAAGACGGTCTCCTGTGAGCTAACAGCCCATGGCGAAATCTCGCGGCTAACATGCTCAACTTCATGCACTCTGTAATTACCCACACTGTCTGTCTTATGGGCTCGGTTTGTTCCCAATGAAAAGTTGAAAGTGTTTCCTGGCACTGTGCTTTGTTGCACTGATTCGAAACACAAAGAGTTGGAGGAGAAGTGTGCATGGGGCGCAGGTAGTTCTCAGCTGTGCTGTACTAATCACTCTACATTTGACCCCGGGCTAAATCAGCAAGCTGATCCATTCATCAAAGTTCCAACCGAGATGGGAGCAGCCCAACACTACGGGACGTCCCAACATGTGACAGCTGAGGCTTCCTAACAGTGTTCCTCAAAGAAAGCCCTTTCTCCTGAACATACAGTTGACCAGATTCACACACCTACACACATACTAGGTCATACTTTTATAGGCAACCTCAATTGTTATGCTCAAACCTTGTTGTCCCCAAAGTGGCGGGGGTCAGGATTTACATGAATGCACCCAACTGGATCATGCTGTCCGCCTACTCGGGTTAAAGTACATGCTCTCCTATTGGCTGAGAGTCCAATAGGTACCCCCACTCCATCTAGTTCCCATTACTGGTCTCAAAAAAGTGACTTAACCGAATGTTGAGTCCCTCACCAACACAAGTAACCCAAGACCCCCTGCATAGGGTACAAGATGCATACAAACACCCTCGGGGTTCCTCATTTGGATGGTTCTCAGGGGGCTTCTTGCTCCAGTGGCTCATACCCACCCACAGAGGGTCAGAAAAGGGCTTCACGCCTCTACCCAGAATATATGCTGTCCTACCACCTCCACAGCATCATCTGCTGCTGCCATTAGCCTAATGACTACAGAAAAGCTACAGAGTAGACTGTGACTAATTCTGCTCCACCATTCAGCTGTGTGTGCAAATGGCCATTTTTACATCCACATGGGTCGACATCTGTTGATTTTTTTAATATATATGTTAAACAAAGGGGAAAGGCCTCAGTGGAACCATAACAAGTTAAAAGATCAAGTAATATCACTAAATGCTTAAGTATTTTGAAAATTATTCTAGAACTTGCAAGACTTTGAGAAGTTCAGGAAGGCTTTGGGTCAGTAGATACTAAACCATTTCATATTCCTAGTCCAGTTCCTAAGAAATGCAAGTAAAAGAGAGCACATTTGAGAAAGAGATACATTTGACTTCTTAATTGTTGGTCAAGCTAATAAAGAGCAATCTCAAGTAAGGTTAAAACTCAAAACCTAAACTTCTCAAAGCACAATGTCCCATTCAAACTCACATTTACTCCTTTTAGCAGGAGAGAATTATCATATTAAATGGTTTGAAAGACGTCAACATTCTTAGAGCAAGTCCTTCAATGAAATGGTGACTCTGAAATGGAAGGATGCATTCATCTGGTTTGTAACGCCTTTTGAAGTCGCTTTTCAGGTCATTAGCCCATTTCCCATTCACCAAGAGCCCGCATGATACCCATTTTGGCACAACAAAGGCTGTTAATGAGTTAACGCCTCTGGTCCATTCTCTGTTTTCATACAGGCTGCTCCGAGGGGCCCGTAGGCTGGGCCTCCATTGGCTGTCTGTCTTTTTATTGGCTATCATAACAACTCCCAGCTGTGGGAGGGGACGCTCAGGGTTTGAAGTTAACACAGACTGAGAGAGGTCATGCCAAAGTTGAGAGGTCAATGCATTGTTGTGCTGCCAGTGAGAAGTGTATTTAAGAGCCCATAAACAGTATTCAGCTCATTTGGCTAAGTAGCCGTCCCCACTAGTCTTTTGTGCCGGAGCATTCAGGTAGCCAATTACACCCTGAGCTCCTCAATAGAGTTAATTTTTAGTTTGCTTTGTGGTTAAGAGTCGCTTGATAGGCAAACTGGGCCAGTAATTGATGATCATTAAAGGTTGTAAAGCTGTTTGGGGTTTGGAGAAAGTGATCTGTGAATGAAGAAAGACATAACCGCTCTTCTCAGGAGGCCATTGTCAAAGCACAAATGAATGAAACCAACGCTGGCCTGACCTTCAGTTCGTGAAGGCATAATGAGCTGGAAAAGACACAAATGCTGCAGAGTAAGAAACGTTCACTTCAGGAAAACTTTAAGCATTTTATTAATTCTAATAGCTGATTGTATTATTCACAGTGATGATTCATCCATATGGATGAATCTTAATAGATTCCAATTCAAAAGAAAAGCCAAGACTGAGAAATCAACATGACTTATAAGACTTTCCCAACAAAAAAGCATCAGTACCATGGTTCAGTGATAGAGGGTAATGATACCATTGTACTTTGATAAACCGCATAGCATATTTGGATTTCCATATTCATAAGGCAATGCATTTACAGGATCATATAAACTACTTGAGAATTTAGTGAGCTGCCTTGCTGCCTACATTGACAAATAGAGTTTGATACTCCAATAAACATCAAAATACACAGCACACACAAGTACTGGGTAAAACAGTGCATTACTATAGTAAAATGTGAGTATATTTATAATCATCATTTCTCACAAAATTGTCTCTTCTTTGTTGACATTTCCTATTGAAAGCTGTGCACAACAGATTGAATGGCTTGTCCCCTTGTTTTAAAAAAATAGCCAATAGCATTTAGCCTTTAGTCACAGCCTTGAATTATGGCTTGTTACTTACTAGTGTGAGTTGGCTGCAGGTGGGACATTCTCACTTTAGAGAACATTTTCTTGTACAAGTTAAAAGAAAATCTTTTTTACCTGTTTAAGTAGAACTTATGTACATCTTTATATGTAATTTAAAGCTGCAGTCCGTAACTTTTTTGTGTTCAAAATGTACAAAATTTATATAATAAGCGAGTACACCATGAATCCATTTTCCAAACCGTGTTTTTGGCTTGAATCACTACTGTACACCTTTAATAAGTGTTCATATTCGGACTATTTTAGACTGGCTTGGGTAAGTACCACTGCGGAGTAGCCCAGTATCTGCATGATTCGTCATAGACATAAACAGAGAGAAGTAGCTCCGGCTACAATGTTCTTCCGTAAGACGCACGCAGTTCTGTTTATTAACCGCTAGAGCGCCAAAAGTTACGGACTGCAGCTTTAATGAGGGCCATTCCACCGAATGGGTGCCATTTTTGTCCCCAGGACATTATGTGCACAAATGCATAAACATTAACTATAAAATACATGTTATTATTAAGCAAAGTGTCACCACTGATCAGCCAGAGTCTTCTTACGTCCTGTCTGCCACACCAAGATATTCAAGGTCAGTGCTTCGATTTCCCAGTCTGGTTTCCAGTGTAATGGATGCACCGCTGGTGTCTGCACGCGCAGCTGGTATCCCTGGTATACATTTCCCATAATCCATTGCACTGACGACACAGCTGATTTCACTGATCACTCATCACACACGCTTTATAAGCCTTGGACTTCCTCTCTGTGATTGCCGATTATTGTATGCACATATCGCTACCCTAGCCGATAGCTACCTTACAGAGCCTTTTGTAGTAGTCATAGTTTTGCCTTGCCTTGTGTGTTTTCTAGTCTTTTGATTCCTGCCCGTGTTTCCTGGATTAAACCTTTGCCTTGCCGTTCGGACTCTGTTCGCACCTCGTTTGGATTATTGCTCGTGTACGTGGATTATCTCTCTGCCTTGCCCTGTTGGATATTGTTCGCCGATCGTCGACCCACGCTTGCCCTAGGATTACTCTCTGCCTTGTCTGTGTCATACCTGTTTGCTGATGTTTTTGACCTTGCTTGTTTTGTGACCATGTCTATTAATAAAAGCCTGCACATGGATCCGCACGCCTCTCGTCTCGTCGGCTCCGTAACAATACTGAAACAAAATGTTCACAAAATCATTAAAATGTACTCTTTTTAAGTGATATTTTATTTCATTAATATTATATGAATATTGTATGAATATTATATATGCACAATTACATTATTCATATATGTGTATATATATATATATATATATATATATATATATATATATATATATATATGTGTGTATATATATATGTATATATATATATACAGGTGCTGGTCATATAATTAGAATATCATCAAAAAGTTGATTTATTTCACTAATTCCATTCAAAAAGTGAAACTTGTATAATGTATACATTCATTCCACACAGACTGATATATTTCAAGTGTTTATTTCTTTTAATTTTGATGATTATAAGTGACAACTAATGAAAACCCCAAATTCAGTATCTCAGAAAATTAGAATATTGTGAAAAGGTTCAATATTGAAGACACCTGGTGCCACACTCTAATCAGCCAATTAACTCAAAACACCTGCAAAGGCCTTTAAATGGTCTCTCAGTCTAGTTCTGTAGGCTACACAATCATGGGGAAGACTGCTGACTTGACAGTTGTCCAAAAGACGACCATTGACACCTTGCACAAGGAGGGCAAGACACAAAAGGTCATTGCAAAAGAGGCTGGCTGTTCACAGAGCTCTGTGTCCAAGCACATTAATAGAGAGGCGAAGGGAAGGAAAAGATGTGGTAGAAAAAAGTGTACAAGCAATAGGGATAACCGCACCCTGGAGAGGATTGTGAAACAAAACCCACTCAAAAGTGTGGGGGAGATTCACAAAGAGTGGACTGCAGCTGGAGTCAGTGCTTCAAGAACCACTACGCACAGATGTATGCAAGATATGGGTTTCAGCTGTCGCATTCCTTGTGTCAAGCCACTCTTGAACAACAGACAGCGTCAGAAGCGTCTCAACTGGACTGCTGCTGAGTGGTCCAAAGTTATGTTCTTTGATGAAAGTAAATTTTGCATTTCCTTTGGAAATCAGGGTCCCAGAGTCTGGAGGAAGAGAGGAGAGGCACAGAATCCACGTTGCTTGAGGTCCAGTGTAAAGTTTCCACAGTCAGTGATGGTTTGGGGTGCCATGTCATGTGCTGGTGTTGGTCCACTGTGTTTTCTGAGGTCCAAGGTCAACACAGCCGTATACCAGGAAGTTTTAGAGCACTTCATGCTTCCTGCTGCTGACCAACTTTATGGAGATGCAGATTTCATTTTCCAACAGGACTTGGCACCTGCACACAGTGCCAAAGCTACCAGTACCTGGTTTAAGGACCATGGTATCCCTGTTCTTAATTGGCCAGCAAACTCGCCTGACCTTAACCCCATAGAAAATCTATGGGGTATTGTGAAGAGGAAGATGCGATATGCCAGACCCAACAATGCAGAAGAGCTGAAGGCTACTATCAGAGCAACCTGGGCTCTCATAACACCCTGAGCAGTGCCACAGACTGATCGACTCCATGCCACGCCGCATTGCTGCAGTAATTCAGGCAAAAGGAGCCCCAACTAAGTATTGAGTGCTGTACATGCTCATACTTTTCATGTTCATACTTTTCAGTTGGCCAAGATTTCTAAAAATCCTTTCTTTGTATTGGTCTTAAGTAATATTCTAATTTTCTGAGATACAGAATTTGGGGTTTTCATTAGTTGTCAGTTATAATCATCAAAATTAAAAGAAATAAACACTTGAAATATATCAGTCTGTGTGGAATGAATGTATACATTATACAAGTTTCACTTTTTGAATGGAATTAGTGAAATAAATCAACTTTTTGATGATATTCTAATTATATGACCAGCACCTGTATATATGTATATATATATATGTATATATATATACACATACACTTTCAGTCCAATTATGCACACTTATTTTCCACAAGAGTCTTCTCTCATCCTTATTCCATTCTTCACCACCTTTTATTTCTTCTATTGTGTGTTTCTGTCCAGGAGAACATGATCTCTCTCTATGGCAGTCTGTGAGGCATATTGTTCTTGCTTATCAAATTCACTCCCACATCTGCACCAGCCGGAAAACAAACATTTGCCGAGTGAAACAAGTCATTTAGCATGGGTGTAATTGATACAACAGGGTTGCAACTACATAACTACACTCCAATCAGCACGAATCAAATGTGTTCAAGTATGTTTTCTGGCCCTCGTTCTTTCTATTCTCATTTCAAGCATTTTTCTGGATCTCTCTGGTTCCTGTGGGCCCTGCACCGGGTGGGCTTGAAAAACTAGCTGAGGTGCAAAAGGGCTAACCTCTGCCCCGACACCCAAAATGCCATATTAATCACAACAAAACAGCTACGTTTTTACCATCATGAGCTGATAGAGGCAGTATCTATTAACACACTCTCGCTACTCGTCTCTCACCTCTTTAAAAAAAATCAATGAAATGAAGCTAGAGAAGATATCACTTCATCTAAACACATTCATCAAAAACTGTGTTATCAGCATACGTGCAGCTTTATTATGTAGATCTGATTAATGTCTTTGATAAAGGAAGGAGGAATTAATCACCGATAAGCTTTGACTGATCACATTTTTTTATTCAAAAGAAACATTCTGTATAAAAAGTGCGAGAATTTTTACGTACAAAAGGCCACAGTGATAGGGTGTTGTGGATGGTTACCTGGGCATTGATATGCTAATTTAAAGGTGTTTTTAATATGTTGCTATGCAATGGGGGTTCTGTGTGGTTCATAAAATGTGGAAATAAATCTGATATCAATTGGATATGTGCATTTGCATCTGCCATGTAAGCAGCCAGATTGGATATTCCCATCAATGTGAGTCGTATATCATTGAAAATGCGACGGAGATGAATAATTTCTGCTTTTCTGGGTAGTATTGACAAGTCCACTGATTTTCCATGGAATTGGTCTACTTTTACACTGTTGCCACGGGTTGTTTTTAGTCCGCTAGTTAAAGTGATTTCCCAGCTCACTTGAAATATTACTTTCATTTACAATAATAAATTAAATTAAAATTTACTTTTAAAAGTAATTAATTACAATATTGCATACTTCATAAAAAAGTAACTGAGTTACTTTTATGGAAATTAATGCATTACATTACTTTCCTGCTTTACTTTTTGTTGCCTAAGCTGGGCTTGCTTAATAACATTTAATATATAAAAAAAACAGAAGTTATATTTTTGGCAACTTTAATGGCCCTTTCAGGCAAAAAGATATATTAATAAGCCTCAGACTGAAGGAAGTGCTTCTGCACCTCACTCACAATTTCCCTCAACACGGGACAGGAGAGCTGTCAGTGAATGAATGGGAAGATAAAGTAACTTGCTTTACTTATTTGAAAAAGCAGCTCAGATATTCTCTTGTAAATTTAAAAGTAATGCTTTACATTACTAGTTACTTGAAAAAAGTAATCTGATTACATGAATTGCGTTACTTGTAAAGCATTACCACTGACAATGCTGAACTTTTAACTAGAGCCTCACTCTGACCGCAACATTTGAATCAGTGAGTTTTTGACTCGTGAACAGCTGCAATTGATTCAGTCCAATTCGAAAATGAATCGTTCAGTGTGATTGCGAACCGATTTAACAGGTTCATTGAAAAGAATCAGCTCATTCATGAATCGCAAAAGCTGTTGCGTCTCGGAGTGGGTGACAATTTCTCCAAAATAACGAGGAATGATGTGTTTTTAAGAAATGTAGTGGAGTAAAAAGTATTAGCGTTATCGCTGAAATGGACCAGTATGAGCGTTAGTACTAGTACTGCGTTCAGTGCTGGGGGTGAAGCATTACAAGTAATGCGAGTTACGTTATCAGAATACTTTTTTAAGTAATAGTAATGCATTACTTTTTAATTTAGAAGGAAATATC
The DNA here is from genome assembly GCA_023376895.1 of Aspiorhynchus laticeps. Lineage (NCBI taxonomy): Eukaryota > Metazoa > Chordata > Actinopteri > Cypriniformes > Cyprinidae > Aspiorhynchus > Aspiorhynchus laticeps. Next base: position 46,376 of record JALXFT010004161.1, read on the forward strand.
TGAGTTACTTTTTCAAATAAGTAACGCTAGTTACTTTGTTTTACCATGTCTTGACTGACAGCTCTCGTGTCCTCATGTTGAGAGAAATCAGGAGTAAGTGCAGAGCGTTGTGTGTGAACATGATCTTACTGTAGATCTAGACTAAATATCAACATGTATTTATTCATCTCATTGCACAAAAACACATTCAGTTTTCATCAAAATGAGTAAAAAAATCGAATGCAAACTCAGAATATTATACAAACCTGCAATAATGAAATATGTTAAATCAGACAAATCTAATTTATGTATTTAATCCCATTTTATTAAGCAATGTCGTTGCTACTGACCTTCGATGATCCAATTCAACCATACTAACAAGCAAAAATGACACATTTGTGTTTGAATTTTGTTATTGCTGAATAGTGTTGAACTTTCTTCTCCTGCATCATATTCTTCATGCAGTTTGTTTGAGTTACGTCCTCTACTGTACAGACGTGAATTTACATTTCCTTCAGCCTGAGGCTTATTTATTTCACTTTTGATGTAAAAAAGCTCTAAAAGACGACATTTTTTATATTAAAAATAAACGCACCCAGACATAAAAAGTAACTCAAAAGTAATGTAGCGCATTACTTTTCATGAAAAGTAACTAAGTAACGTAATTAGTTACTTTTTTAGGGAGTAACGCAATATTGTAATGCATTACTTTTTAAAGTAACTTTCGCCAACACTGCCTGCGTTAGCATGATTGCTTTTGTCTGTAAGTGCTTCTGCAAACCACGTGTACAGGGAGAAATTGAATTTTAATTACACTTTGTCTACTTTTTCTCTGCGTTCTTGTACAAAAGCGCACCTGCAAATCTAGGCCAACACTCCCACACACAATTTACACTTTCTGTCTGATTTATCCGATATGCAGGTGACTATGAAGTGTGCTGGTATTGTGTTACTCTCGTGAGTCAGTACTGTAAAGCTGAACTACAAAGCGGCGCTCAATCATTAATCATCTTCACACTGCTAATATCTGTATTATAAAGGAATAACCATGTTGACTCACCTGCTTTAGCCTCAGATAGAGCTTCAAAGTAAGAGTCATTACGACTTATCAGTATCTGTTTGAAGATGCAAGAAACTGTTGTTGGTGTAGTTAGGAACACCACCCAAACACAAGGCTCGGCTCAGATATACAGGACTTCAGATATGTTTGTTAGTCTCAAGTGGTTTTGGTTCACTTGACAGATGGAGGATTAAGTGCTTGTTGAATGAATGACTCAGGTAGAATATGACTCTTTGAATTGATAAACTCTTGCTTTTATGCTTTTGTGTGGGTCTTTGGTTATTTATAATATGTTTGTTTGCTGCTAACGACAATAACAGTTTCCTGGTTACTGTGGAGACCTTTCCTTTTGATGGGAATTGACATCATGAGATTTTTTTTTTTTGTTTTTATAAATTAGTGCATGTCTATAGCTGAAATATTCTGAAAGTATTCTGAAAAATTATGTAGGCCTAACTGACAAAAAAAATCTAAATATTCTGATTTCTTTAATGATCAATCATTGCATTGTTGAGATCTCTTCTGAAAAAAAGAAAAAAAAAGAAAAGAGAAATATGTCTGCATTTGCTGCGTTTTAGCAGGTATAATTGACATATGCATTTCATTGTATACACATAATTAAGATATTTTATTTGTGATTCTATGGAAGAGGTCACTTTTCATTGTTTTGTTTTTTTTCAGACTGAGCTGATTGTAAGTATACTCTATGTACATGATTAAACATAATGCTTAAAAAGTACCGAATAAATGTGGAAATCATGAATAAATCAAAAGTAACCTGGTCAAACACTTTCATACACACACACAAAAACAGGGTGTAGTTTTTAACTACATAGCAACACCATAAATCCAGAAAAATGTATACTAAATTACAGTACAGGTTACTTAAAAGATGCAGGTTTTAGATTTTATTAATTAAATTTCTTCATTGTAACATCAATACATATGCAATTATACAGTTTAATACAGTTTAGCATATTTATTCCCAAAATGTCATTGCTGCAAATAAATAAAATTACTTTTATTTGAAAAAATAATATATTAACTTACTATATAAAAATATTAAAATATCACTTTTATATTTGTAACTTTTATATAAAGTCACTGTTTTTATTGTAATAGTGTATTATAATATTAATATTTAACATAATGCTCAAAATGCACTGAAAATTGTAGAAATTATTTTATTTTATTTCATTTTTTTTTTTTTTTGTGATGTGACCTAGACATGTGTTTGGTGAGACTCACTCTTATCTCAGTGCTTGAGGACACATCACACACATATGTGGGATTAAAAGACTTGTAGTTCTCCAGCGAAACATCTGATGACACACTGGGCGTTTCTCTAATGACTGTGTCAAGGTTGTCCCCATGAACTGAAGGGGGCTGGTCTGCTTCAAATCCACTGTAATTATCCAAACAAAGGCCAGGCCTAATTGTCCTGTAAAACAATCCAGCTGCCATTGAGCAGCAGCAGATCTTTTCTCTGGGCAGGGGTGATCCATCTTTGCGGTGTCGCTGGGACAGAAGGAGGGCTCTGACAGCTTAAGCCCTGATATATAGTCATGTATTGTGTTGTGCTTCGCAGACGGGAACACAAAGGAAAAGTTAACCTGGATGACTCCATTGTCGCTGTTCTCTCGGCTCCATGGAGGATTTGGAGATAAAAACGCACTCTTAGTGACGCACAACGTGCCAGACATGAAACTGGACGCCAACACTGAATCCGTTATTGATGTCTGTCTGATGACACAAAGAAAGTGTGTAACTTTAGAGAGAAAACGATGGGGGGATGGTGCAGGAATGAAACTGCTCGCACCAGAAGAGAACTTGAAGAGACTTTTTGTTTATCTTTTATGTGTTACAAGAAAACATTTGTCCTCATGCGAAATTCACAATTACATCGATTCCATATGTGACCCTGGACCACAAAACCAGTCATAAGGGTCCTTTTTTATACAGAATAAATAAGCTCTACATTGATGTATGGTTTATGATAGGACAATATTTGGCTGAGATACAACTATTTGAAAATCTGGAATCTGAGGGTGTAAGATTCTTTTTAAAATATTGAGAAAATTGCATTTAAAGTTGTCCAAATGAAGTTTTTAGCAATGCATATTACTAATCAAAAATTAAGTTTTGATATATTTACGGTAGGAAATTTACAAAATATCTTCATGGAACATGATCTTTACTTAATATAGTAATGATTTTTGGCATAAAAGAAAAATGGATAATTTTGACCCATACAATGTATTGTTGTCTATTGCTACAAATATAACCGTGCGACTTATGACTGGGTTTGTGCTCCAGGGTCACATATGTGTATATGTAAGTATATGGTATGTCTAAAACAAGTTTGATAAAAAATAATCTAAAACGTAGTAAGAATACATTGCCTAAAACGTGTAACCTTGATTACGTTAGTTTCATCATGTAATCTGTAATTAGTTGTGCACTACATTTTCCAAGTAATCTGTCCAACACACACACACTCACACACACACACACACACACAGCTGGACAGATAACTTAAAAATTACAGTCCACTACATATACAAACACATCCTTGATTCAATCAAATTCTTAAGGATGAACTCAATCCCGCCCTACATAATTCCACATCTTTGTGCTTTAGTGTCACATTGTGGATGTTAAATGTAATAAATGATTGTTTATATTGCCATAACTGTTTATTTTCAGACAGCAGCTCACAGTCCAGTGCATCTAAGGATCATTACTTGAATATAAAGGCCTTGCCCAACTTTGAATGTCTGCAATATTTGCTTTAGCTATAAAAGTTATTGGCACACACCTGTGTGTGTGTGTGTGTGTGTGTGTGTGTGTGTGTGTCTTCCCATTTCTTTTCAAAGATAACCCAAGAGCCTCTTTGTCTGTGTGCTTTGGCAGAGGTGGCAGAGATGAAGGATCTGAATCTTGACCTAAACAAACGGCCCGAGGCAGGTGTGAGCGACTGTTATTGATGGAGAATGGAGTAGACCTCCCAGCATTCCTGCTCTTTTAATTGACAGAGAGAACCGGAGAGATGATGCACTTGTCAAATTAGTACATTTTAGTATCATTACGTACATTTTAAATCATTATGTTCAAAAAAATATTTTGTCATGCTTTAAAGAAGTATTTTGATGTGTTGGCAAACATAATCGATTTGATAGAATTGATTTGATATTCCATTTAACTTCAACTTCATCATTACAAATGCGTAAAAATACAAATATATTTACATACATGACAAGTTTCAGTAGAAATGATATTACAGAATATTTAGTTTACCATAAATGATTTTCAGTACATGCAGCAGTATTTCAAAGACAACAAAAGTACTTATGAAATTACATTCAAGGATCTACCTACGTACCTGTATGCAGTGATGGGAATAACGGCGTTATAAATAAACGGCGTTACTAACGGCGTTATTGTTTTCAGTTACGAGTAATCAAACTAATTACTGTTTCCCCCGTTACAACGCCGTTACCGTTACTGACAATAAAATGCGGCGTTACTATAATTTATTATAATATTATTCGAATTCTATTTTTCAGTTCATCTGAATGGATGAGCAGTGTAGCTGTATTCTTTCACGATATTCTTTATTGTGTTTTCGTGTCAAAATAACGGAGTTCCTTTGGAATTCTTCAGCTTTTAAGAACTGCCGGGTTCTCTGTTAGTGGGCGGAGTTAATGTGCAAACGACAATCTCATTGGCCGGCGCTCACCTATTATCGTCCCTGTTTTGATTTCAGCGAATCAATTCGAGCGAATGCAGACAACCTGATTAATATTCATGAACCCAGCAGCTCATTAATCCTTAGTGCGTTTTATATTGTTATTAGTGGTATAATTCGTAGTAGTTTTGTTATCTTATCAATTTTTCCCCCCTTTTTTTATAGAAACACAATATGACAAACAATATCTTAAGCGCCACCACCAGTCCTAAGTTCAGTCAACCTGACAAATATGAATTCATACTTGGTTATTCTAATTACTAAAGTTCTACCATCATATAATGCTAAATTATCATAATATTCTATTATAATGCTTGACTAACTGATGCTAAGTGTCAGTAGATAAATAGTGTAGATTAATGTACAATGTTTTATAATAATATTTTATTCTATTTAGTGTCCATTTCATTCATTTAACATTTAATATTGGGGGCATCCAAGTTTTTTGACATTTGAACATTTAAAAAAAAAAAAAAAAAGTAACGCAATAGTTACTTTCCCTGGTAATTAGTTACTTTTATAATGATGTAACTCAGTTACTAACTCAATTACTATTTGTGAGAAGTAACTAGTAACTATAACTAATTACTTTTAAGTAACGTGCCCAACACTGCCTGTATGTAGTAAAAAAAAATCCTAAAATTCAGATAATTGCATTTAATAGAAATTTAAACTGTAATGCATTTTCATTTAATTGCAAATGATGTGCAATTAAGCATTCAAGAACATTACTGTCATATCTGAGATATATTTTGATGTATACTATTTTGATAATAAGTACTCTTTTAAAAGTATGCTAAAGTGTAGTTTTTCACAAGGGAATGCTGATTATGAACAAATTGCTGTAGGGTACTATATTATGGTCATTACTAGATAATTTTGTCATTGATAGTAATGTAACAGGAAACGTAAACGTCTGAGCTCTATTTTAAGCAGTTCCAGCCAAAAACATATTCCTTTACCAGTGTCTGCTGTCTTTTTTCTTTCTTTCTTTACACCTGAACACCTAAGGACACATTTTGACACCAGATCGTAATTCTAACCAGCAACAGATGGGAAATGTCACAAGCAGTGTTAGCGTAATGTTATCTTGTGATAATATAATTTCTTATTCATTGGAGGAAATAAAATAAAATAAAATTTTAATAAAAAAATATAAAATAAAATAAAAAATATAAAATAAAATTAATTTTAATAAAAAATAAAAAAATAAAAAAAATAAAATAATAAAAAAAAAATAATAAAATATGATTTAAATAAATTTTTTTAAAAATATATAAAATAAAATAAATAAAATAATAATAAACAAATAATAAAAAATAATATATATATATATATATATATATATATATATATATATATATATATATATATATATATATATATATATAAATAAATAAAATAAAATAATAAAAAAATATATATTTTTATAAAAAATACTAAAATATAATAGTTCAAGAAGGATGTCCAATTTTCTTGTATTGCATTTTCATATTTCTAACCGTCATTCAGACATAATGAACATTCACACAAGGCCATACTGCTGAGTTTTCCCAGATGGCAGGAAATCCAGACTGCATACAGTCACTAAAGATTGCTAGACTTTGATGACTCTTTAGCAATATCTACATATTGAAGTTCAGAGTATTTTATTTATTTTCTACAAAATAATAACCCACAGTCACTATAATGTCTTCCATTGTTGTTTTCTCATTCCAGAGAGAGTTTTCATAGCTGTATGCCACACATGCAAACCACTGGTCCGTTCTGAGTGTCCGTTATCTGCACATAGCTTTCTCACATCGGCTGTGAGAGTTGGTCTGATAGTGAGAAATACTGCAGCTAGTGTCCAAACAAAGACAAAGGCCTGAGATACAACAGATGGACAGAAGCATTACGCCGTGTTGTGTTCCTCTAGGCGTTGTGTTAATTGTGGTGTATATAAAGAGAAAGCTGGAGACTGGTTTGGTATTTCTGACAAGTAAATGCAAGATTAACAGCAATGATGTTTGCGCATGCTTTGGTTCAGCTGCTCATGAATTCACCGTGCTGAGCCAAAGAAACCTGCTTGCTTTAAAAGTGACTTCTGACTGAGCTGCGCTTCATACATCACTACACTATTGACTGCTTTTCTCCATAAAGTTCTGCCAAAATTTCAAAAATGTGACTGCATGAGTATCGTCCCATTATCAGCAAAGTATGTAAAATATGTACAAGAGGTAGACAAAATCCTGGTGCTTGCAGTGATTTTAAATGATAAAATAGAGTGACACACACACAAACACACACACAAACACAGACACACAAACACACACAAACACACACAAACACATATACAGTATATATATATATACAGGTGCATCTCAATAAATTAGAATGTCGTGGAAAAGTTAATTTATTTCAGTAATTCAACTCAAATTGTGAAACTTGTGTGTTAAATAAATTCAATGCACACAGACTGAAGTAGTTTAAGTCTTTGGTTCTTTTAATTGTGATGATTTAGGATCACATTTAACAAAAACCCACCAATTCACTCTCAACAAATTAGAATACTTCATAAGACCAATAAAAAAAACATTTTTAGTGAATTGTTGGCCTTCTGGAAAGTATGTTCATTTACTGTATATGTACTCAATACTTGGTAGGGGCTCCTTTTGCTTTAATTACTGCCTCAAGTCGGCGTGGCATGGAGGTGATCAGTTTGTGGCACTGCTGAAAATTTTTTGGTAATCGGGTGCAGTGACGTTGGTTTTCAAAAAACACAATGGACCAACACCAGCAGATGACATTGCACCCCAAATCATCACAGACTGTGGAAACTTAACACTGGACTTCATGCAACTTGGGCTATGAGCTTCTCCACCCTTCCTCCAGACTCTAGGACCTTGGTTTCCAAATGAAATACAAAACTTGCTCTCATCTGAAAAGAGGACTTTGGACCACTGGGCAACAGTCCAGTTCTTCTTCTCCTTAGCCCAGGTAAGACGCCTCTGATGTTGTCTGTGGTTCAGGAGTGGCTTAACAAGAGGAATACGACAATTGTAGCCAAATTCCTTGACACGTCTGTGTGTGGTGGCTCTTGATGCCTTGACCCCAGCCTCAGTCCATTCCTTGTGAAGTTCACCCAAATTCTTGAATCGATTTTGCTTGACAATCCTCATAAGGCTGCGGTTCTCTCGGTTGGTTGTGCATCTTTTTCTTCCACACTTTTTCCTTCCACTCAACTTTCTGTTAACATGCTTGGATACAGCACTCTGTGAACAGCCAGCTTCTTTGGCAATGAATGTTTGTGGCTTACCCTCCTTGTGAAGGGTGTCAATGATTGTCTTCTGGACAACTGTCAGATCAGCAGTCTTCCCCATGATTGTGTAGCCTAGTGAACCAAACTGAGAGACCATTTTGAAGGCTCAGGAAACCTTTGCAGGTGTTTTGAGTTGATTAGTTAATTAGCATGTCACCATATTCTAATTTGTTGAGATAGTGAATTGGTGGGTTTTTGTTAAATGTGAGCCTAAATCATCACAATTAAAAGAACCAAAGACTTAAACTACTTCAGTCTGTGTGCATTGAATTTATTTAATACACGAGTTTCACAATTTGAGTTGAATTACTGAAATAAATTAACTTTTCCACGACATTCTAATTTATTGAGATGCACCTGTATATACAGTATATACTGTATATTAGTGCTGTCAAACGATTAATCCTGATTAATCGTATCCAAAATGTTTTTGTTTACATAATATATATGTATGTACTGTGTTTATTTATTATGTATATATAAATACACACACATACAGTATATATTTTGAAAATATTTACATGTATATACATTTATATATTTATATTATTATATTTTCTATTAAATGTAAATATACTTACTATATAAACATAACATGTTTTTCTTAAATATATACATGCATGTGTTTGTATTTATATATATACATAATAAATAAACAGTACACACTCATATATTATGTAAACAAAAACGTATTTTGGATGTGATTATATATATATATACACATACAAATAAATCTAACAGTCTAATAAACTGTACCAGTAGTTGTCCACATACACAAAAGGTTTACACAGTTTACAAAACAAACACACAAATAAATAAATAAAAAACAAATTAATTAATCAATCAATTAATAATCAGAATGCTCTTGTGAAAAATAATGACACTTCAGCATTTTTTTTTTTTTAAGTGATTATTGCAGAAATAAAATACTTTAAAAGAATATGCTTAAATTTAAACTTAACTGTTTTTGGACAATTCATTGCACATTAATAGCAATTAAATGAAAATGTGTTATGGTTTACATTTATATTATTATTTGTTGACCCACTTAATTAAGACACTTATTTTCATAATTTTAGTTAAGGTGCTGCTGAATGAACTGACAAGTATTTATGGTAAACTAAAATATACTTTAATATAACTTCTATTATTGTATGTCATGTATTTAAATATATTTGTAATTAAGCAATTGTAATGATGAAGCAGTTTAAGTTGATATTACCCAAAATATCAAACATCAAAATATAAGTGTTACAACAAAAGATCATAAGTCAATGATGTACTTTAAAATAAAACCTTTAATTTTGCATTATTACAAAGTGCACTTTTTTAAATCTAAGAAACAGTCATGAAGTGTGCTCTCTTTAAATCATTTAAGTGGTACAATTATATTATGTGAAGGTTTTTTTTTTTTGTTTGTTTTTTAATTATTACAAGTGCACATTCAATGCAAGGGATTTATTTATAAAAGAACCCTAAAATTAATAAATTATTACCAAAGGATTAAGTCATAGCATGCAAGCTGAATGGCAAGAGGGTGAGTAAATGATGACAGCATATTCATTTTTGTGTGAACTAATCATTTAATCACTCACTTCATGAATACTTGACAATCACTGGGCAGTGGTTCAGGCTGAGTGTGTATCAGGATGAGGGGGACGTGTGTATGGGATGGCGCTCTAGTGGCCTGCTGGACGTCCCTGCGCTGATGTTTCTGTTGCTCTGAGAGCGAGACAGGAGGGCAGACAGCTGTGAGTAACACTGGGCCCGCCTCCCCCTCGGCCAGCTGCCAGCTGAGTGGAGCAAAACAGCTGTCAATCACCGCAGACAACCAATACAGCAGCAGAGAGAGGTTGACACGATACACAGAATGATTTTGTTAGTCATTGTTATAAACATGCTTCTGTAAATGTGAAGCACTGAATAGTAAATACGTGCCAGAATGAGATCTGTGTTCGGTAAAAATATCCTTGCTGCCACTCCAGTAATGAGCTGCCATCTTCCCGTGATAGTCCCTTATATTGACTTTGGCATCTGAAGAGAGAGAGAGAGAGAAAGCTGTTTCAGATTGTACAGCAACACTTTCAAAATAAACATTTTGAATCACTGGTGTTATTAATAACTCGTGTTATTAATGTCACCTGTGTTACACTGTGCTGCATTTCCATAAATACACACTCAAACACACAACTACTAAGGATGTTCGTTTAATGGGACAGTTCACCCATAAAAAGTAGATGGCATGATTTTCAGTGAGATTTAATGAATTAAATTTCAGTCTGTTCTTTACACAAAGCTGTCACATTGCTTCAGAAGGCTTGGAATACAGCATATGAATCATATTATAATAACTACTTTAATGATGCTTCTTCTCATCAGTTTTGCTCCAGTCCCCTTTCACTTTCAAGAATACGGAAAGTTAACAGAAAAAAATGGCATGTAAAAAATCAATGAGAGTAACAGATATTAAACTTTATTAAACAGTTAAGTAGGGCACGATAACTCCGAAAAATGATGGAAAAGCAGTGTAGTGGACATGAAAAATGCGTTTTGTGTGAACAAGACAGGGTTTTAATAAAGGTTTGCTGTCCATGCAGTAGAAAAGCATTCATTCATTCATTCGGGGCTACATGACAAGAGAAAAGAGAGAAAATGTGCTTTAAAAAACGGTAGGAAAACTTCAATACCCATTATGCACTGGGCTAAATCAAACTTTCATTGAGTGGGATACAAAAAGCGGAAGTGCGATTTGCCAGATGGCGTTTTGCATGTTTGTTTTTTTCCCCCAATTTTTGTAACATCGTTCATGAATAGTCTGATCGACGCCGTGTATTATGGGTAACAATTAAATTTTACTACCTTTTTTCACCACAGCACATGTTGTCTGTTTTCTATGGAAGCCCATTTCTGCCATGAAAAAAAAGGTAATTGCAACTTTTCAGACTTTTTTCTTGCAATTAACTGTCGTAAAGACCTGTCCTCCTCAGTTACTGTTGCTATGTCCGACAAGCCATGCCGCTCTCACGCTACACATCATGTTCTCACGTGGTGAAAAATATGTCACGGAGCAAAGAGGAAACTGACAAAACACCGACAGACAAGACAGGTCTCAGAACAAGTTAACATGAACAAAGGTTAAGTAATGCTGAACAGATGCGTTGTTCATTGTTAGTTCATGTTAACTAATGCATTAACTAACGTTAATTAATACAACCTTATTGTAAAGTGTAACCAGAAATTCAAACAATAAATACTGTTTTGTGGCTATTTAATGAGAGATTACTGTACTGCCTCAGTTAAAGCTTCACGTGAACCGATCATATTTACTTTTCATATTTTCATATTCATATTTACTTAAAGGGCAAAATAAACATGAATGAACATCAGAACGTATTTTATACGTATTTATTTCAAGACACTATTTTTCAAGTTTAAGTCCACCAAAGTTCATCTACTCTGTCTTATTTGTGGTTGGGATACAGCTGTGGCTCATGGACATGTTCACATCAATATAGCATATTTGTTGTCACGCTGTACAACAATAATTACTGTTTTTGCATTATTTTGTTTAGGGTTGGGGTAGGTGTAGGTGTAGATGTTAATAAAACAATCTAATAGGGAAAAAAAAAATATTTATTGTATGTTTCTGGCCGTAGCTGTTGGACAAGATGGCGGATTTGGCGTTATGATTGGTCAGATCACCTGTCAATCAAGCTCTTTGCGAAGGATCAATTGCGAGACATAATCTCACTATTTGTAACTTGACTTTGTAACTCGCAATGTCGATTTTATATCACACAATTCTGACTTTGTAACTTGCAAATGTAACTTAATTTCACTCAATTCTGTAAATTCGCAACTCCATGAAAAAAAAAACTCAATAGTGAGATAAAAAGTTGCAGTTACCTTTTTTATTTTTCATTCAGTGGCAGAAACAAGGTTCCATAGTTTTCTATTTAGCTGCTTTTTTTTGTGCAATCAAGTCTCTACTGCGCAAACAGCCAACTTTTATTAAAACCCTATTTTGCCAGTGGTGAATTGCATCTTTAAAGTGTGGTTACATTAGCAAAATTTTTGCGAAATTAGCGCGCAAAAAAGGGTCTGTTGTGAGGAGTGGGGCGGGGCCAAGAGCTATGGGGGCGGAGCGAGTCTAGTGGCACGAATATTTATGAGCCCCACGGAGGAGCTCAGCAAAGAGCTCAAAACATTTTGCCATTAAACGTTTGCCGGTTCCTACCTCCTTCATCCCGAGCTTATAAACTGTCTTACAAGGTCCATTGTCACCTCACACTTTCAAATGCTTTCTGTCGCTCAAATCTGCATAGGGAAGCTCCCAACTGCGTGGATTCCTATTGAAATGACTGGATTTTGCCTGTGAAAATTCACAGAGCAACAGTAAATCTGACCAGAAACGCTGTTGTCTCACATTCAACACTGTTTTGTGAAGCTATTAATAAAATATGATTATGTGTTCTTTCTCTCGCACTCGTAACACACAAACACTCTCAGTAATGACTTTCGCTAACACAAAAACAGAGGTGTGAGTGTGTGGGAGGTCAAGGTTAGGCTACTGCCGCTTAAAAATAACAAACGCACCGTCATCTCTGCCAACGGAGAGTCGTTAAAAACACCCAAGCGCTCTCTCTTTTCAGTCATCCCCTCTCTCTTGCTCTGTAGCACATGGTGATAATCACACTGGCCTTGTAGCAGCCATATGGACTCGGGCTGGTCTGGGGCCTGCTGGAACACCACGGCGGTTAATTAGAGACGGAATACTGAGCGACTGAGCGCTGATCTCAATCCCTCCGCGCCTGGACACACTGAGCAGCTCGGGCCTTTTGAGCAGCTCGGGCCTCCAGGGATTCGGGGGGAAATGGAGGGGGTAATTATTTGAGATAACAGTGAAAAGAAGAGGTGAGGACTGTGCATTTGAAAAGAGGATGGGCAACATAAAGAGAGGGAAAGCGAGGGCAGGACAGAGAGGGGGCTGAACGCGCTAAAGGTCAACATCTCCTATTTTTATGTAGAGTGTCAACAGCCTGTTATGCCTTTTTAAAATCAGTGCACTTTTCATGAATGACATATTCTGTTGCTGGAGATTCAGCTTTAGAGATCAGTGCTTTGCCTGACAAATGAATGTGTGTGAATGACAAGCTGCTTTCACCAGCTCTTTTTAGTCATTTAAAGCTGCATATACTGCAAGTCTTCGAAATCAAATGGTTATTGGCTTCATAATTCTAATATAATGATGAGTATGCATGTATGTATCAATGAATGAACGAACAAACAAACAAACAAACAAATGTTATGTATATAAAATTTTAATTAAGCTGATAATCACAAATCAATCAATCAATCAATCAATCAAATATTTATTTATTTATTACATCTGTACTACACAATTTAAATAAATGTTGTTTTGCATATTATTTTAATGGTCATGATAATTATTATGACAACAAACAAACAAACAAACAACCAAACAAATAAATAAATAAGGTATTTATTTGGTAAATTTGTTCTATGGTAATGAAAATTGAGGGACGGGATTCAAATGTGTTTAACAATCATGAAAATAATATCACAATTCAAAATGTTTTCATGTTCTTTGTGCAAAATATGTAGGCAATAAGCAATAATTGCCAACTACATTATTTGGCTGACTGTACATAATCCCACTTACCATGTACATGGTTACTTACCAAATAAATTAAATGAACGGACATGAAATACTGATTTGAGTGTTTTGAAATCATATTTAATGAATTTATATTAATATGTTGATTTTTATTTTATATTTTTCCTTTTCATTTTAGTTTATTTTTAGTGATTTTGTTGAATGTTTTCATTGTTTTTTTATTATTTTGTTTATGTATGTCTTTATAGCTTTTATTAAATTTTATTTCAATTTTATTTATTTTACTACAGAATGTTAAACTGAAAATTAGCTGAAATAAAATAACTTTAATTTTATTAAAATTAAATATTTTATTTTATTTTATTATATATAGTATAATATTAAATTGTATTTTTTTTTTATATTTGCTTTTATTAATGTTTGTTTTATTTCCATTAACAAAAATATTTTCATGGATTTAGGTTTAGTTCATTATAATAACCCAATTTATTTTTAGTTATTTACAATAACCCAATTGAGTTTTAGTTAATAATAATAACCCCAGTAACAGCCAGTTATACAGATTAAGGCTCATTATACAAAAATATAATATAGCTTGTACATTTCTTGCCAGTGTTTGCCAGTGTTGGGGAAAGTTACTTTAAAAAGTAATGCATTACAATATTGCGTTACTCCCTAAAAAAGTAACTAATTATGTTACTTAGTTACTTTTTTACAGAAAGTAATGCGTTATGTCACTTTTGAGTTACTTTTTAAATTTGGGCAGGGCTTGCTTATTTGTTTTTAATATTTAAAAAAATATTCTTTTACAAATGTGAAATAACTTTTTTACATCAAAGTGAAATAAATAAGCCTCAGGCTGAAGGAAGTGTAAATTCACGTCTGTACAGTAGAGGGCACAGCTCAAACAAACTGCACGAAGAATATGACGCAGGAGAAGAAAGTTCAACACTATTCAGCAATAACAAAATTCAAACACAAATGTGTCATTTTTGCTTGTTAGTATGGTTGAATTGGATCATCGAAGGTCAGTAGCAAAGTCATTGGTTAATAAAATGGGATTAAATACATAAATTATATTTGTCTTATTTAACATATTTAATTATTGCAGGTTTGTATAATATTCTGAGTTTGCATTCAACTGTTTTTATTGATTTTGAGAAATTCTGAATCTGTTTTTGTGCTGGTGAGATGAGTAAATACACATTCATATTTAGTCTAGTTCTACATCATGTTCACACACAACGCTCTGCACTTACTCCTGATTTCTCTCAATATGAGGACAGGAGAGCTGTCAGTCAAGACATGGTAAAACAAAGTAACTGGCGTTACTTATTTGAAAAAAGTAACTCAGATATTTCCTTCTAAATTAAAAAGTAATGCGTTACTTTACTAGTTACTTAAAAAAAGAATTCTGATTACGTAACTCGCGCTACTTGTACTGTGTTACCCCAACACTGGAGTCTGCGAGGTTCACCCAGTGAGGGTTGATGTTTGTAGACTATAACTATTGTTGGATTGTGGCGTCACAGGAAGACCTAAGGGCTTCTCTGACCAACAGACTAAACCTACATCACTCTCAAACCCTCAATATCAATGTATACGGATATCTCCCCAGTCGCTTATTCTATTGAATTATATATTAGCTCCTAAAGCAGAGTATGTGTTTTACACCATGTTCACTATTACAGAACATGTTGGAAGATCTTCAACAACAACAGCACTTCTTCAAGTATTCTGTCAGCTCAAACCCTGAAGTAGACAGTCAACCAAACTAGATGCTCAAAAACCACAGTGCAGCTCCCGCAGCGCCTAAATATCGACGACGGACACGAATTGATAACAATAAACTAATAAAACCGCAGTTTCAATAAAGAGCGAGACTTTAAGTCTGATTTTCAACAATCCAGTCACGACTGTATCTGAAGCAACTGCGAGCTGTTTAACAGAGTTATATGATTAGGCGTGTGTCTGGAGGAATTCTGTGTGCTTTAATAGAGTTACGCGGAGGTCTTAAGCTGTACGCCGCTAAGAGAGGCTTATGTTTCCAGGCGCAAAGCGGTAATCCTATAACGCTGTTCAACTATATTGCTTAAGGCACTGCAAGCAGTCAGTTGGTAACTATGTTAAACTATCTGCAGTTCCCTAACCACTCGCGCAGATCTCGCCATGATAAGATAACGCATTATTCACCCGGAGTGCTATAGAAATCATTAGTGCAGCGGTTTGAACGCTTCAAATAGATTCAGAGTCCTTATATAAAAACACTCTGGTCTTACTATGGTGCAGTAATGGAATCAGATGGTTGTACCATGGTACTTTAATACATGGCTGTTTCTGCACCTATAGCACTTTGTAAACTGTCCCAGCACAGGGGTTGATTTTTTATAAAAATTAACATAGGTAAACTTTTTTATTTTTGGTATAGGGACACTTTGTAATGGCTTTTTACCATCGTCATTTATTTTATTATCAAATTCGTTTTATATATATATTTTATTATTTTACAGTTGTCCAGACTTTATGAAATATGTAAATGTGTGAAATTATTAATTGAAATTTAATTTAATAAGATTTTAAAGATTTTACTTTTAAATAAAGAGTGAATAAACCATTATTATTGACATTGTTTGTTTGTTTGTTTGTTTTAATACATCTATTACTCAGATGGTGTCATTTTTTACATGTACTTTTACCTTTTAATTTAATTTAACTGAAAAAAAGGTATTCTATACAAAGACTGAGATAAACCATTATTATTATTATTATTATTATTATTATTTACAACTGATGACAACCATTTAGTTGTGGTGTTTTTTTTTGACCATGTACAATTTACCATCTATTTTAATTGAATTTAATTATTATTATTTTTATTTTTTTTACCACACATTTTGATTAATCACTCATTTTTTTTTTTTGTTTAATTATTTATTTTGCTTAAACTAAAAATTATTAGTCATGGTAAATTATATATATATGCTAGCCTTAGCAAGATGAAGAGTCAGCCATTTTATAATTTAAAAAAATGTAATTTTCACCACTATTTCCACCAAACCCAATTAAGATGTTGATTAAATTATTAAATACTGAAATAAACATTGGTGATTAAACATTTTATTTTTATTTTATTTTTATTTACCATGACTAGTAATTTCTAGTTTAGGCACAAAAAAAAAAAAATAATAATAATATTGGTGTATAACTATAATAAATATAATCAATAACTCTGTGCGCAGAACAAATGTCAATTGTTTGACCATTCATTCTTGTGCAAACTATTCCATCGAATTCATGCATGATCTTTGTAACTACCTAAAGTTGATGAGGTGATCAGAAACACATAAGGCAGTCGAATGCATCAACACGCTGTAGACGATGTGGATGTGAGTGTGTGAGCAGTGAACAGTCTGCTGACAGTGAGGGGGATGAAGGGCCGCGGATGGCAGCTTGGCCAGGCATTCATTGCTTCGGAGGTTCCCAGGTGAAGGTCTGGAGATCTGGAGATCTCATCAGTCTGACGGGAGACTGTCTACAGCTCAGGATACACACACCGACAGCCTGAGGCATGCTATATACCTCTGATTAATAAAGCCCACACTGAAAGTCCATACAATGAGAGTCAGTGGGGTCTAATGCTATTTTGGACCTCAGTAATTTTCATTGTGTGGACCAAACCAGTTCATCACAGAGGTTTGAAACAACACGAGAGCGAGGAGCTGATGACAGAACTTAACGTTTTGATTCAACTGTCTCTTTAGATTAGCTGGTATACCATGTTTAAAGAGCTAAACACCTTTAGTTTAGTGACTGAATTCAAGTTTTTCGGAGATAGTGTGCTGATGAGAGTGAGGTTTTGTCTGTGTTTGACATGTGTTTGACACGTCCTCAAATATCCATGACAATCATGTCGTCTGGGAAAAGCTTGATGTTCACAAAACCTGTAAGATGTTTTCAGCCAGGGGTCTTTATCTTCAGGCCATCAAATCTGTCTGGATTTATACTTCTAGATCAGTGCTTGTCAACTGGCAGGTCTGTTCTTGCTGACAGCAAAGGGAAACAATGCTAAATCATACCAATGATCAAATGAATGATAGTGAAAGAATAGGAAAACACTTTCCATGTCTTTAGTTGTTGACGTCACATTTCTCACTTGGAAAAAGACAGATGGATTAATGACAAATAAGAGCGTCCAAGGTAAAGAAAATAAAAATAAACATCTGGTTTAAAATGAAAAGCTTAACGAAATTAAAAATTAAATGCTTAACGAAAAGTTTAACGAAAAGCTAGTAATTTGTTGATGCAATGTTGAAATGTTAGGAAAATTCTTAAAATTTATATGATTTGTGTCCAGTGTTCAAATGTTGCATGGCCTCTCAGTTTTCAGTGTAATTATATGCACTTGACTAGTGCCAATTTTTAGAAAAATGCTCTGTATTTATGTTGCATTGACATGAATAAGTCTATAAAATCCATAAAAGTGAAAAATATGTAAAATGTCTAAAATGTAAAAATATGTAAAATATCTAAAAATGTCATGTGACGTACCCATCAACAACAATGTAATGTTTTCTTTACATCATCAATACAGTGAATATCTTAAGCATTATTTCCAGACAAACAAAGAAACAAGTAAATGAATGAATGAATGAATGAATGAATAAATAAATATTTTAAATTAATAAAAAATTATTTATCAATAAATAATTGTTAAAAAATAATAAAAAGTTTTTTTTCTTTTTACAAATATGAAGTCGTGGCCTAATGGTTAGAGAGTCGGTCTCGTAACCCAAAGGTTGTGAGTTCGAGTCTCAGGTCTGGCAGGAATTGTAGGTGGGGGGAGTGAATGTACAGTGCTCTCTTCACCCTCAATACCACGACTGAGGTGCCCTTGAGCAAGGCACCGAACCCCCAACTGCTCCGGGTGTGTGTGTGTTCACAGTGTGTGTGTGTTCACTGCTGTGTGTGTGCATTTGGATGGGTTAAATGCAGAGCACGAATTCCGAGTATGGGTCACCATACTTGGCTGTATGTCACGTCACTTTCACTTTTCACTTTCATATGAATTATTAATTCATATAATGTTGTAAGTGGTTGTACTGCATGACATTTTACAACCCGAACTATCCTTGCCACGTCATGAAAAGATAAATTCATCTGATATTTTACAAGATTTTTGATGATGGTCATGATGGCCATTTGTATCATGTAATTTTCCAATTTTTTTATCCTGAAAACAAAAGAGTTTTTCCGAGGAAATAGTCTAAATAATCTAATCTAAATAATCTAATAATATAACAGATTATTCCAAACTCACCAGTAACGTTTTTTACTTCATTGTGATAAGCAACTTGAAATTTTTAATTTATAACACAATACAGAGCTGGGTAGATTACTCACAAATTGTAGTCCGTTACTGATTCCAAATTACATGACAAAAACTGTAGTTAGTAACGTAATCCATTACATTACACATGTTAGGTAATATAATCAGATTACTTTTTGATTACTTTTAGATTACTTTTGGCATAAATTGTTTATCACATTGATTTAAATAATCTTGTATCATACTGATATAAAAACATTAAAAGAGAAAGAAAATATGTTCCATTAGTTGTTATTAACATTATGACACAACAAACTGGGGTTCATGAGTTTAATGAAAAGTTTATAATTTGTTGATGCACAGTTGAGAGAACACTTTTTTAAAATTGAATTGATTCTTGTAAATCCAATAGTTAAATGATGTGCGGCCTCCCAATTTTTTTCTGTGTAATTATATCCACCTGACTAGTGACTGGTCTTTGTGTGAATGTCCACAAAACTGGAAGACTTTCTGAATGCATAAGCGGCAGGATATTTTAGAAAGGGAAATTTAAAAGATGAGAAAGAATTAGGCATAGTTGATAACTTATGAATAATTTATTGCTACTGTGTGAATAACGTGATCCCTGTAAACAATTAAAAAGTAACTGATTTTGAGGATCAGATTTTGAGTATTTTAAAATGTAATGTAATCCAATTACAAGTAATTAATTTTTGGAATCTGATTAGGTACTCCAGATTGCATGCTACCATCTACTACCCAGCACTATATCATTTCACAACATGTTCATAACAGAAGAGGTGTCTTTAAGTCATTGCATTCGTTCATTCATTCATTCATTCATTCATTCATTCATTCATTCATTCTATTTATTTATTTGAACCGACTATTATATTATTTAACAAAAGTCTAATTTAATGATTTTAAAATGTAATGTGGTCTAACCAAGTACAAGGCATTAATATTTTCTTTAAGCTTTAAATATTGTATAAAATATTTACTTAAATTATATATATTCTTCAAGTATTGTTTACATATCTAAATGAATGAATGAAGGAAGGAAGGAATTAGTTTTGAAAGACAATTTTTACCAACTACTATACTATTTAAGAAAAGTCTAAATTTAATGACTCTAAAATGTCATGCGGTGTAACCATAATAGAAGAGGTGTCTTTAAGTCATTGCATTCATTAATTCATTAATTCTATTTATTTATGTATTTAAATAAATTAATGGATATGATTGTGCCCAATATGACATTTCAAAACCAATTGAGCACCACTGACCTAAACTTCACTGCTCTGCTCAACTCTAATGTCATTCTGTGAAGAGAGCAATTTACAGTTTGGCTGAACATTCACAGTACGTGAAACAAACTGAACAAAAAGAAGGACAACCCTCTCTCTGTCTCCCAGCGTAGGGTCCAAGTGAGCTGTAGGTGGTGATGGGAAACTATGGAGTATCCATTTCCACACACCATATGGAAACTCTGTGGTTTGTTCAGAGGAGGTGGGATCTAATATTGACCTGGACCATATGTGTTTTAGTGAATTACAAACACAACAGGGCCGAGCGGCCACCTAACACACAACATATGGGCATCTATTCTGTGTTAGGGGCTTTTACAAACAAGACCCCCCTACACACACACATGCGTGCACGCCGTCCAAGATCTCGAGGGACTGCTCTTTTGAATTACTCTATTGACACACACCCTAGTTAGCTTCATTAGCGGGAGCTAGTGTTAGCACACAGTGTGAGACCGTCGCTGGAGTTTTCTCCCCTAAAAACCAATTATCATTTGTGACTGCACAGTAACTTCAGCTTTGCATCACTGATCATATCTGCGTCTGTTAGCTGGATTTACGGAGTAATAAATATAGCTAATTAATTGGTTCGAGATCAAATTATTGTCAGGCTGTTGCTGTAAATAACAAACATGGTGTCTGACGACTACTTCACTATTTAGTACTCTACTATTTTGCTTAATTTCCAGATGTTTAATTCAATTGCAAGTTCCAGAGAACATATTCACGCATTCACACTCTTCAAAAATGGCACTTTCATTCTCTTGACAAACTAAACATTGAAGAATGTAATTTGTACATATAAATAGGCAGATATAGAATGCATTGTATGTTATCTTGCTTATGATGTTCAAGAGCATGATCTATGCAAGTCCACCTGTTACACTACAGCTGTAAACTATGAAGAAACTATGCAGCTGTAGTTCCAACCTCGTAAGTTTGCGAATGTTTGTTTTAACTGTGGGGAAACAGCGAATTGTTGAACAAAATAAAACAAAACAAAACAAAACAAAAAACAAAACAAATAAAATTGCTTTGAAAAACAATTTTTACCATCTAAATTTAATGATTTTAAAATGTCATGTGGTGTAACCATCAATTAAACACATTAACATATTTTCTTTAAGTATTGTATACAATTATTTAAAGTACACAATCTTCAAGTATTGTGTATACACTTTAATAAATAAATGAATGCATGAATAAATGAACGAACGAACAAACGAACAATCAAACAAACAAATAAATAAATTATTTAGTTTTGAAAAAAAAACTATTTTAGCAAATACTATACTATTTAAGAAAAGTGTAAATGTAATGACTCTAAGTAAAAGGAATTAACATGTTTTCTTTAAGTATTGTATACAGTATTTACTTAAAGTATATATTCTTCAAGTATTGTGTACACATCTTAATAAATTAATGAATGAATGAATAAATTTAAAATAACAAAAAAACAAATAAACAAACAAATAAACAAATAAATACATACATAAATAAATAAATTAATTAATTAATAAATAAAATTTCCATAATAATAAAAAGCAATATGTACTTTTTCAAATAACATTAAGTGTTTTTTGGAGGCTGAACCACAAGACATTTTAAAACTTGAACTGACCACAAAACATCGGGGTCTTCAGGGGTTCTCTAAATAATTTCCTTTCCTGCATGTTGGTTGCACGACATGACTTCATACCCCCAAAATGTTATGTGAAGTAACAAGTGTTTATCCTCTCAACATATTTTACATGCAGAGACAAAGGTTGGACCGCAAAAGATGCACGCCAACTGGCTGCAGACTCATATACAGATGCCATCCACACATCTTAAGGTGTAGTTAATCAGGAATATTCTGAAACAGTGAACTTACTGTAGTTATTGATTAGCAGCTGGATGATTTTGTCATGTCCGTGTAGAGAAGCCAGGTGGAGTGGTGTGTAACCCTGCAAACACAGAAATAAACTATAAGTGCATTCGGTCAAATTAAGTCCTGAAATGTCAGTTTGTATGCATCCTACACACAAGCAAATATCTAAATATCATTAGTGTGGGAGGACAGTAATATGACAGCAATTCTTGTTCTCCTGTTGTGTCTGTCACTCGATTGCGATAGGCTATTAAAAACAGCTGGACGTCATTTCACACACCACTGTGTGCAGGCGACGTTTCGCATTTATGCAGTTAACCAGACAGCGAGACCCGCTGAGACAATCGCTCCAGTACATCCCACACATTAACACGGGACTAACCCTCTCCAGGATCCCGTCAGTCACCCACCGCTGATTCAAACAGCTGCAGCCTGATGGTGCTTCCTATCAAAACCTAGAAGGATAGTGTGCTAGTGAAGCCGATGTGAGAGGATGATGGATGTATGAAATGTGACTGCGGTTTAGTGCTGATCTGAGCTCAGTGTGGATGACGGCACATTAATGCTCCATGGGGGACTTTATCATCCGAAGACACTTCTGCAAACAGATTGACTCCATCTATCCCTGATATCTCTTTGGTGTCTGTTTGTTTTACAGTTACCATTTCCTTGCTCATAACACTAATGGGCCATGTGATTATATAAAAACAAGGGTAGCGTGACCATATTTGACAATTTAGAATATTAACCAAACACAAAAATGGATAATGTCCTTAAATGTCCGTAACAGCATGAAACTGAAATACAGGTGCAAATTAATTAAAACTAAAGCATTCAGCTAAATGATAACGGTAACACTTTAGAATAGGGAATACTTATTCACTATTAACTACGACTTTTCCCTCAGTAAACTCCTAATTTGCTGTTTATTAATAGTTAGTAAGGTAGTTGTTAAGTTTAGGTATTGGGTATGATTAGGGATGTAGAATAAGGTCATGTAGAATAAGGCATTCATATGTGCTTAATTACTACTAATAAATGGCTAATATTCTAGTAATATGCATGCTAATAAGAACTAAGAGACCCTAAAATAAAGTGTTACCATGGTAACTAATCATGAACAATAGCTTACAAACTACATGGGTGAAAAACAAGTATTATAAATACACGTAAGAAGCATTTTAGTGTTAGAATAAATTTCCTGAATTTAAGTTGTCATATATAACAACTAAGGCCTCTATGGTCACGTTTGACTAAAACATTTTACATTTAGATTTTTGACTTTTTGACTTTCTACATTGGAATGAGATGATACTTGGTGAAATTTGTTGCATTAACTATGTGAACACTAAAAAATCATGGACATAACCCATCTAGTAGATCATTAAAATCTCTCTGGGAGGAAGATTTATGTATTATGTTAGAAAATGAAACTTGGGATGCTGTCTTAAAAAGAATACATTCTTCTTCAGTTAGCTCTAGACATAGGCTTATTCAATTTAAAGGGATAGTTCACTTTGAAATTAAAATTTGGTATCTATCAGCTTACCCCAAGGGCATCCAAGATGTAGGTGTCTTTTTTTCTTCAGTAGATCCAATTTTGATGTTTTTAGGTCAAACTGTTCTAGTCTTGTCAGTCATATAATGGCAGGTATAGGTAACTGTCTCTATAAGAGGGAAAAAGAACATGCACAGAGAAATTCAAATTAAACAATTCCCCATCGTAACTACACATTGATGGCCTAAGATACGAAACGAGCGGTTTGTGTGAGAAAACGAACAGTATTTATATAATTTTTTACCTCTTGTACACAACCATGTCCAAGTGATCTGAGTGCGCACACACATCCGATGTGTGACGTGTGTGTGTGTGCGCGCGCTCTGGCTCACGCTTGATGGAGGGCGTGTCTGAAGCGTGGTGCTTTAAAAAATTATTTGAATTGTTTGACAGTATTATTATATACGGTTATGTATATTCCTTTTGGTACAAAATGATGGCTCTTTAATTTCGGAATGGCACAAATATTATTCATGGACTAATCCTTCGTCATAGTAAGATTCCTTTTTTTTTTCCTCGCCGGTGTCATGTCTCAATAAACTGTTCCTGGATCTGTTATTTTTTACATGGTTAGGTGGAAGTGACGCAGGGTGAGGAGGGTGGAGTTGCGGCATGTGTGTTTGGCTAGTTACAGATGAATGAAACGGATACATGGAGCGCTCGTATAGAAATACAATGCATGACAGCAAGCGGGTCTGCTTAAAAGAAGTCATCATTATCCTAGAGTAGACAGTTCAGAAACGACACGAGCGATGACAGTGCGCGTCTTCCAACAAGAAAATACCACGAAGTTGCGTCAGCACCATGCTTCAGACACGCCCTCCGTCAAGCGTGAGCCAGAGCGCGCGCACACACACGTCACACACCAGATGTGTGTGCGCACTCAGATCACTTGGACATGGTTGTGTGCAAGAGGTAAAAAATGATATAAATACTGTTCGTTTTCTCACACAAACCGCTCGTTTCGTGTCTTAGGCCATCAGTGTGTAGTTACGATGGGGAATTGTTTAATTTGAATTTCTCTGTGCATGTTCTTTTTCCCTCTTATAGAGACAGTGACCTATACCTGCCATTATATGACTGACAGACTAGAACGGTTTGACCTAAAAACATCAAAATTGGATCTACTGAAGAAAAAAAGACACCTACATCGTGGATGCCCTTGGGGTAAGCTGATAGATACCAAATTTTAATTATCCCTTTAAGGTAGTGCATCTTATTCATTGGTCTAGGGTACAACTTAGCAGGATATTCCTGATTTGGACCCTACCTGTCCACGTTGCGGTATGGAGCCAGCATCCCTGCTTCATTCTTTTTGGGCCTGTTCTAAGTTATTAAGGTTTTGGGAAATAATTTTTAAGAGTTTCTCAGAAGTTTTCACTACAGCAATAGACCCCAACCCTTTGACAGCTCTATTTGGGGTCCTTCCGGAAAATGTGAAATTGACAGTTTTAGAGATGGATAATATTGCACTTTGCACACTTTTGGCTAGACGGCTTATACTAATTAACTGGAAGCTGCCATTTCCTCCAACTTATCGTCAGTGGGTCTTTGACCTTCTTTTTGCCCTCAAACTTGAAAAGATTCAATTTGGAGTTCGATTGAAACCTGATCTTTTTATAAAATCTTGGAGCCCAATTTTGGAACATTTTAAGGAGGCAGGTTTTGAATAAAAAGTGTTTTGTGCGTGTTTTTTTATTACATTTTTTTATTTATTTTATAATTTTTTATTTTTCCTCCTCCTTTTCTACTTGCTTGATATTTATATATCTATCTGTAGGTTTATATTATTGTAAGTAACGTTTATAGGTATATGGACATTTACTATCCTTATTTATATGTTGTTGTTTTTTTTGTTTTTTTTCCTTTGTTCATTTAGTTCTGTAACAGATAGATATTTGTATTGTGCCTTGAGATGTTTGTGTTTTTCTTTATTTTATTTTATTTTTTTTTAAATCATGGACATAATTCAGATACATTAAAGGGTTGAAAAATAAAAAAGTAACACTTGGTACATTCGCGGTCAAAAATGTCCGATATAGGAAATTAATGAGAAAAACGAACAAATAAAAATAATAAGAATAGGAAATATAGCTAATAAAAAATATAATAAATAATAGCCTAAATATTGCAGAGTATCATAAAATCTCTCTCAAAATTTTTTAAAAACAGAGAAGAAAACCTTTTCCATTTTTAGTACATCAATATGTACAAGCAAGCAAGCCCTGCCCAGATTTAAAAAGTAACGCAAAAGTAACGTAACGCATTACTTTCCATAAAAGGTAACTAAGTAATGTAATTAGTTACTTTTTATGGAGTAACGCAATATTGTAATGCATTACTTTAAAAGTAACTTTCCCCAACACTGAATAATGCACATGTAATCAAACATGTGAATCAGATTCAACGTTTAGGGTTCACACAAGCAGAACATCTAGAATCTGAAATTGGATTTATTTGGATTCTCGAAATTTAGTGCATGCAAACATATCTGTTGTTAGCCTAACAACATGCTAACGTCAAACTCTACTTGAATCAATTTTGAATTGAGTCGCCAGTTAATTTCTTGTGAAAAGCACTAGTTGTATAGTGTGCCTGGTTACTGCCTGTGCAGATTGTTTTAAATCAGTCACTTATGAGGTCTATGTAAGCAGCAGACAGCGTTTACATTCTGGAACAGAACTTATGTAGAGAAGCACACAGTATGTGAGATTGAATTATGGGTAGTCCTTAACGTACTATAGGATAATTGCATAAAAAGGAGTGTAAATATGCTAGACGTCCAGGTAAAGGTATCACTATTTCATTCTTTCAGGTAATGTAGCCTAGAATCAGTCCAGGATCGCTGTATCTGTGGCGTGTAGCACAGCGTAGCCATGTTGCTAACAGCACAACACTATCATAGTGTAGTTCTGCTGCCCTTAAAGGTTAAAGTAGACTTCCCTCTGCTCTACTCCTCATTATTACACTAGTCCTAGCACTGACATTTTTGGAAAGGTCACAGCCACTTTCATGTGCTCTGTTTCACGTCAGCTTCAGTATAAGTAAAGGCCCTGGAGAGACTGTCCAGGGTGCCAAAGGAGCCAATGGAGATCAAGGTAAGACAGTGAGTTTGGTTTTAACGAGACTGACTAACACTTTGACACAGAACAAATGCTGTCATGACCCTTGTGAATAAGAAGTGTGCTTAATTGTATTGAATGTGCACTTGTAGTGTAATATTAATGAAATAAAATAAGGCCACTTAAGTGTACTTAGTGTAAATACAGTACAAATTCATGACTATGTTTCTTAGACTTTTAAAAAGGGCACTTTGTAATAATGTCACAGTAAACGTACATTTCAATCACTGTTTTCATAAACATTTGTTGTGTTTTAAAGAAGTACATTTATTTTGATGCATAGACTAACATACTAAAGCATATGTAAAGTACTTGATTGCAGTTTTAACTGTAGTGTTGTTGACTTTCAAGGCAAACAAAGAAATGTATATAACATTTCAAGGTCTAGGTGCATCTCAGGTATAGTGCACTCTCTGTAGGCCTAGTTAATTCTGATCAATACGTTTTCTTCGAGGTATCATAGACCAAGTATGCATACCTAATCCTTTATAATATACTATGAACAGCATTATGGTATGCCGTTCAGAACATATCAACTGTGCAGACATTAATAGCAATGAGCTCCACAAAATGAAATGATAAAAAATTTCATATTCAGCTTAGGAAACACCATACTATTGCACTGTATTACTCTGAATGTTTATGGCATTAAAACCTCATTACTTCCAAGGTTCGTAACGTAATCTCATAGTATCTCCATTTTGAATGTTTAATAAAACCTATTTGTTCAATGCTAGGCAAGGAAAAGGGATTTGGTCCCATAGCGTACCAGTTCTTAACCGTCCCACAATCCTCTGATAGCTGGACAGCCAATGAGTGTGTGGCGTGACTGTGTTCAGAATCTGAAGCACATTTCTTCTAAATCCTGCTTCATTTCACAGGTGTAGTGCAATCAAACTCACCCCCTTCAGAAAGAAAGAAGAAAGCAGGCCGTCATCAAGACCAGAGTCGGCTCCCATTTGCCAGCAAAAGCCAGAGAAGATTACAGAAACAGAATAAGCATAGCACAAAGATGGGTCAAGAACTTAATTTCACACTGACAGCACGGGCAATTTGGCTTTGGAAATATTTCCTTCATATGAAGAGCATAAATCTAAATCTACAAAACCTATTGGGCCGCCTACAGCATTTCAAAGCATCTTGGGTGCACTTCCAACCTCACGACTGCTCTAAAGTGTAGATATGATATCATGCTTGGGCCAGATTTTATGGGAACATTACATGCATTCTTCACAGAGAAAGTAATGTCAGAATATACTTTACAGTATGCTTATCAGAACATGCATTTGCTGAATAAGTGAAACTGAATAAAACCAGGTGTACACTTACATGCTGAAAAAAGCAAGGTGTAGGTATTGAAAAAAAAAGAAAAAAAGAAAAGAAACATGCAGATATTATAAATTATAAAACTTATTAAAATTATTAATTTAATAAAATGTTCAAAATGAAAGGAATTGACCATTTCACCGATCAGATGTAAATTCACATATAAGGAATTAACATTAAAAGAATATATACGTTTTTCTACTTCACAACTTATTTAATTGTCTTACTTGCCATTTCTTTGTAATTGTTTGTGTAATTTGGTAGCATTTACTAGTCCAAATTCTTCACCAATTTTAGTTTTCAGTGGTGACGCACCAAAAAGGTCTATCAAAAGATGAAATGAGACAGTGAAAGAAAAGAGAAATCCACGCCTCGTGTGTTTGTGAATCATAGTGAGGCACATTCAGACCCTGACGGCGCTGCATGGATTATTGATTTTTTTTATTTCATTTCTGCCCAGAGGAGACTGCACTTGAAGAGCACCATTAGCCCCATAACGATTAGAGAGCAAAAGTTAATTATGTAATTATGACGGCAATAAAAGTGTGCGTGTGCTTGACTGTGCTCGTGAAGGCTTTAAACATTATCTTCAATGAGCACGTCGCTGCAGAATGAGGAGGAGATTAGAGAAAACATTAAGTGATCACAACACTTTCCCTCTTTGGATTTTACAACTATATTTTTATCCAAACAAACAAACAAACTAACTAACTAACTAACTAACTAACTAACTAACTAAATAAAACACCTCTACTATGATGCACATGCTATACTTTTTTTTTTTATAAAAATTAATTTGAAAAAAGTTAGAGAGCTATAACTTAAAACTGTATAAATAATAATACAAATAAATAAATACATTTGAAACATTATGTAACATTAAGTAGTTGAAATTATTATTTTTTATCAAAAATTTGGTCCTTAGATTTTTACTTATTTTTAATAGACTGTAAAACAATTTATTTTAATATTTATTTAAATATTTTATTTTTGATTAAGTTGGTTGAAATGAACTTGTCTTATTAATTCTGTCCTGAGATTTTTTTTTTCAATATATATTTCAATATATATTATTTATATGAAGATATATTTATCTATATATTTATATATTTATATTTATTTTTATATTTATTTAAATAATCAATATTAGTATAAAACTAATACAAATTTGAATATAAGAAAATGTAACAAATAGAATCAAAAGCCTTCAGTAGTTTGTAATTATCAGTGTACAATATAATTAAACATAAATACTACTACTACTACTACTACTACTACTACTAATAATAATAATAATAAATTACACATGACTTGCTGAAAGTTTTTTTTTTTTGTTACACCACTTGACTTGGTTACACAACTTAACAATTTTAAAAATAACTAATTCAAAACCATTGTTGAAAATAATATATATTACAGTATGTGTATAAAACAAACTTGAATACTATAAAAAAAATAAAAGCTTTCTCCTTTTAATCATCTTTAATCATTTCTGACATTTATTTTAGTCCCTTACCCACAAACAAACACTCTTGGATCTTCACATCTATATAAACAGCCAATTTGCAAAGGGTTGAATTGGACTCTTTAAACTGCAGCAGGATCTGATCTGAAATAACCTTCTGAGAGGATCCACGATGCTGAGGGAAAATAGACCTCCAAATAAAGGCTGGGGGTCGGTCGGGAGGGAGGGGTGCTGCCAGAGGCACAAAGATCCTGTCAGTATTTCCTTTGCACTTCACCAACCCTCAATATGACGAGATAAGATACAGTGCATTATAATATGCATGAACTGAGGGGAAGGCCAAAGCATTCACTGCCCGACTGTAAGCAGATCTGGAATAAATAAACATGAGGTCATGTTTATGCAAACACACTTCACTTAAGATCCGAGCCCTCGCTGCGAGTGTGTTTGATTAATAGTAAAATTTAGCTGATTAGCCATGTCGAATCACATAGGCGAGGAAGTTTGTGACCTAAGGGCTCGTATTAAAGAGAAATTACGCTTTAATTATATGCAAACACACACATTATACGGGCAGGCTGAGCGGCGGGAGGAGGTGTTAATTTGTGTGTGTGTTTGGTGTGTGTTGTGTGCGCGGGCCCCTGCAGAGGTGTAAATGTGAGTGTGTCAGTGGGGCGCTGGCTCCTGTCAGCTCTCACCGCTCTCTGGTTGACGTCCGCTCCGGAGCGCGCCATCATGTCCACCATCTCCACACGGCCCTGCTTGGCCGCCCAGTGGAGCGCCGTCTGCAACACACGCATGCAAACACAGCAGCTGTCAATCACCACGCCGCTGTCAATCATCACACATGTGATGTGCTCCTGCGCTTCAGAAGAGCAGCACTGAGCCACCGCAAGCACTGGACTCATCTGAGCGGCCTGCTTTTACTCATTCACAAAGACCATATTGACACTGGGTGCGTTTTGCTTCATATGATTGGTTTTATTGATTTCTTTAAAGGAATAATTCAACCTAATAAGTATATTCTGCCATTATTTACTCAGCCTCATATTGTTCCAAACCTGCTGTTATTTTTCTGTGGAACACAAAAGAGAGACTTTTTGTAAGGAACAGACTAGAATTTAAATAGTTATTCACTGACAATCTTGGTTACACATTATTTTAAGGTGTCCTTGTTACAGTGTAATTGTACATTTAAGTACTGAGTAATATTAATGAACTACATGTACTTACTATATGGTTAGGCTTAGGTTTAGGGTTACTTGCATGTAATTATGCATAGTTTACTGTTCTTATAATAGTAAGTACATGTAACATGTAGCAAAGACACTTTAAATAAAGTGTTACCAAAATTACCAAGATCTTCCTCTCTGTATAAAACCTTTTGTAGTCCATTTTTAGATATACATTTTTAGTGCATTAAAAATTTCAACGCAGTACATCTGTGACTATACATGATTTATCGATTTACAATGTATTGTTTATCACCCTTACTATTTATATTGCATTTTTGTAAAATAATAAAAAATATTAAGAATACATGTTTGAATTTATTTATTTATTTATCCGTTTGTTTGTTTGTCCACCCAAGTGAGCAACAGGGTTTCATATGTAGACTAAATTATTATTATTATAAACAACAACAACAATAATAATAATAATAAACACCAGAGTGAGCAGACTAAAGCTAAAAATTGTCACAATTGTGTGTGTAAATTTATCTAAATTCAATTCATATAAATGTAAATTACATTTTAATGAAAGCAATTTTTTCAATTCAGTTTTCAATATTTTTTCATACATGCACTTATGAATCACACACATTAACACCAGTGATATGCATTAAAACGGCAAATATGGTCGAAGTTATTTTATTATCTTTCTTTCTTTGTTTTTAGTACGGAAGATTTTTTTTATATATTTTTTTTAATCGCCATTTCCTATTGAAACATAAAATTACAAGTTACTTGGGAAGTTGATAAATTGATGGATGACTCAATAATCACTACATCAGAGCAGTTCTGTCATGTTACATCCAAATACAGCATATATCCGAAAATATGTCATCTGAACAATAATTTGCATATCTGCCGCTTTTGTTCTTACCAAATTAAAACATAAATGTTAAAAAAATAAATAACTTCAGAGCAGAATAGCTCTAAAGCGAACAAGTGTGCTAATGTTAGCTAGCTACTTATTGAGCCACTGAAATGTCCAACCTGTTCAGCAGAGAACGAAACATTTCTGTCTTTAATCTCCTCACCTCAAACTGACAGATCCCGCAAAATCAGACCCGCAAGCTCAAATTATTGCAAATCAGGGTAAGGTAAGGAGACAGTTTTGAACACCGTCTAATGTACTTGCTGATTAATCAATCAATAACCGATTATTGATTTCAATCATTGATCATTTGATTGTTGATTTTGTTATTTTTTTACTGAAAGAAGTTATGCATTTAATTGTGCATACTACTTAAATAAGATGTTGACTTTTGTTAGTTTAGAGACCTATTTAAAATCTGTCAGAAACAGTGATATAATCATTATAAACACTCTGACAACACCTAAAACTGTGAAACCCGTTATAAACCGCTTACAGCCTTATGTCCATTGACTTCAAATTAAATACAATGTCATCAGACAAGAACTTAACATCTAAAGTGGTATTTTTTTAATCTATTCAATGACATTTACACATTTTTAAGTGTGTTATAAAAGTCCAAATACCAAAGTCCAAAATTTTGGGTCACTGTATCTGAAGCCCATTTATGAAGTTCCTATCAAAGCTGTGTTTGGGTTCATTTGCATAAGCAGATTTGGCCCCATATGAATGAATGAAAACAGGCTAGAGTCATTTGCATAGCAGCTAATTCAGCACAATGTTAGCTCACTGAGGCCAAACTAAAAAAGCCAAACTCAAGGACGCCAAC
This sequence comes from Aspiorhynchus laticeps, assembly GCA_023376895.1. NCBI lineage: Eukaryota > Metazoa > Chordata > Actinopteri > Cypriniformes > Cyprinidae > Aspiorhynchus > Aspiorhynchus laticeps. Next base: position 79,005 of record JALXFT010004161.1, read on the forward strand.
TCCACTGTTCAACTGCGCTTCCCGTCAGACGGGTGGTGAAGAATACATAATGTGCTTCTCATTTCAAAGTTATGTCATATTATTATTATCTTTTTTATACTATATATCACTGCTAAGTAGTGAAATAAAAAAACAGTAAGCAACAAGATTGCAGATTTAGCTTAATTCAGTGTTACTTAAGTATTATTGATATACTATTATATTTTTGTTAATTTTTTAAAATATTTTATTTTCCATTTTTATTTATATATATATATATATATATATATATATATATATATATATATATATATATATATATATATATATCCCTCCACTAATATTGGCATCCTTGATAAATATGAGCAAATGCGGCTGTGAAAATAAATCTGCATTGTTTATCCTTTTGATCTTTCACTCAAAAAATTCACAAAATTCTAGCCTATCATTGAAGTAAAACAATTGAAAGTGTGGGGGGGGGGACTCATGATGAAATAAATGTGTTTCTCCAATGAATGTTGGCCACAGTTATTGGCACCCCTAGAAATTTTTATGAGTAAAATATATCTGAAGTATATTCCCATTCATATTCAAATTGTTTAGCACACCAGGGTGACTAGGAGCATGAAATTGTCCAGCCATGACTTCCTGTTCCACTGAAATAGAAATATGAGGAACACAAAGCCCAAATTCCCTTAATCATCCATCACAAGGAGTAAAACCAAAGAATATAGTTCTGATGTGCAGAACAAGATTGTTGAGCATCACAAAATAGAAAGTGTCTGTAAGAAAAGAGTTAAAGCATTGGAAATCACCATTTCCACCATCAGGGCAATAATTAAGAATTTCCAATCAACTAAAGATGTTAAAAATCTGCCTGGAAGAGGACGTGTCTATATCGTCCTAATGCACAGTGAGGAGGAGAGTTTGAGTGGACAAAGACTCTCCGAGGACCACAGCTGGAGAATTGTAGAGATTAGTTGAGTCTTGGGGTCAGAAACCTAAAAAAATATATATATCAAACATCCCCTATCACCACATGTTGTTTGGGAGGGTTTCAAGAAAAATTCTCCTAGCTCATCCAAAAACAAACTCCAACATATTCAGTTGTCAGACACGACTGAAACTTCAAATGGGACTGACTTCTATGGTCAGATGAAACTGAAAAATTTTGAGCTGTTAACTCAGAGCTGTTATCTTGGGAAAAGGATGTTGCAATAATTGGGTGCCAACATGAAATAGAGAAAGCATTTATTTCACAATGAGATTTCCCCCCCACTTTCAATTGTTTTACTTCAATGATGGGTTGGAATTTTTTGAATGAAAGATAAAAAGGATAAACAATGCAGATTTATTTTCACAGCCGCCTTTGCTCATATTTACCAAGGGTGCCAATATTGGAGGGCACTGTAGATAGATAGATAGATAGATAGATAGATAGATAGATAGATAGATAGATAGATAGATAGATAGATAGATAGATAGATAGATAGATAGATAGATAGATAGATAGATAGATAGATATTGGTATCATTTATCATTGCTATCAGTGATCTTTATGCTTTTCTAAACACAAATATCCTCTAGACTGCACAGAATCTCAAATTATGCATGAATACAGATGAACGTACAGGCTACTTACAAACTTCGGGTCCAAGTGAGGAGTTCCAAGTGTTATTTTTTTATTCATTGTGTGTGTCAGAGATTCCCGGAGCGAGACAGAGAAAGAAAGCAAGATAACAACATCAGTAATAGGATAACAACTCTTTTGGGCCTTGTTGCTCTCCATAGTCGCCATTGTGTTTCGTCACATCGGCGTGTTTGGCCAAAAGCTCTGAGTGTTTCTCCGGTCCCCGTCCACATTCACGCGGAGCGGGACATCAAAGCCGGCACAGCCGTGCTTTTGTCAAACTCTCCTCCCCAATTTTCTGTCACCAAGTTTTATCTCTTCAAAATCAGCGGCAGCCTTTAACCTATTCTGAGCCGATTAGCTGAATGCTTGATTTGAGCATTAGAGAAACTATAGCAACCTGTAATCTGCCAAAGAGCGAATCAAAAAGCCCTATGTATCTTGTCACGCAAGAGCTGGCAGCCCACCTTGACCCCATAAGCCGTCTCTTACAGAGCCCTCGCTGGGCAGACAGGCCCCCGCTTTATTCACACACATACAATCCACCGAGAAATGTCCTCCTCTCTGTTGGTCTCTGGCCAGTCTGTGCCCTGTGCTGAAGAGCAGCAATCTGCCCAGGTCTATGATCGTTTAGTAAACAATGTGCAATGAAACAATATCCACTGAACAGTCTGCAGAAAAGCAAAACCTAGTGAAGCTAAGATGTTAGCAGAACTTAATGGAGCATTAAACATCAAGTTTCCATAGCCATGTGAAAAATAAGTAGGCCTACACTTTAAAATACATTTAAAAAGAGTACTTTTAATATAGCTTATATTTAAGTGCGAACTGAATGTAAAAACTAAAATGTTTCAATTTATATTAAATGTAATTAGCTGAACTCTAGAGTGTTTTTGAACCACTTAAGTAGTGTCATTTAGTTAAAGTTTACACATTTGTAAATGTATTTGTGGTGAGCTAAAATATACTTTAATGTAATTTTTGTTGAAGTGTATGCTATATGCCATGTTAAATATATTTGTAATTACACATCTTTTATGAAGTTTCAATTTAGTATGTTTTAAATATACTAGCTTATATCAAATATCAAGTAACACACTAGAGTTAAACTTATAATCATAAAGCACTTTCCATGTGCTTTAATACAGTATGTTAGTCAAAACATCGAAATATACTTAATTCTTTAAAGCAGTAAAACATTTATTTTGACATTATTACTAAAATACACTTTTTAAAAGTCTTTAAACACTTAAGTGGCCTTTTACTTTGTTAATATTATGTTATCTGTAAGTACTTTTTTCTTGCACATTCAATACAGTTTGGGGGGATTTTTTCACAAAGAAATACGACACAAAGATATAATTTAGAGGTGTTTGCTAAGGCATTTGAACAGACCCTAAAACAAGTGAAGTTTATTGTTACTTTTCAAAATTATTTAGTTTGTGGACAATAAAATGGGTGTAAAAAGTATGGATATGATAATGTGGTGATGCTTATGTATTTATGGACAGTGAAAATATTTAGTTAAATAAAGCCTTTCAAACAAATCTTGGAAAAATAATGTGTAAATCTGTATTATTATTATTATTATTATTATTATTATTATTATTATAATAATAATAATACATAATAATACATAATAATAATAATAATGATAATACATCTCTGAATTTGTCAAATCCAGTGTTTATCATCTACATCAGATGTTTAAAAAAATAAAAATAAAAAAATCCTCAAACAAAAGATTTATATTCTGATCAAGCCGGGCATAAGCAGCAATGTAATTTTCATGTATGGAGCAAAACTCGGGTCGGTTTAGTCAGTGTGTGTGTGTGTGAGAGAGAGAGGTTTAGTGTGTGCCAGATGGAGGCTCTGTCTTTTATTGGCAGTGTGAAAGGACAGCTTATAGTGCTCCTCTGTGGTCGGGCTCAATAGAGAGGGTGAGAGCAGACCCTCACACACGCACTCTCACTCAAAGCCTGATGCTTGTCACCATATGGAGCTGTTTAAAAACGGCCATAGCCTCACACAAAAGAGCAACATTAACAGCCTCTTACAATGACTGCTGGGATAACACTGAATTATTGCACAGGGAGAGCAGTCACACACACACACACACACACACACACACACAGACAGACCTTTTATGACCTTATCACTCAAATTTGAGGTTTGATAATACTGAAAGCTTTGAATATTTTTTATTTCAGATAGAATTGAAGGGGTTGTTCTCAGCTGGTTTTGCTTCAGGACCCAGGTTTTACATTAAACATTGAGTGGTGGTCCAACACAATATCAAAATTGTTTATTGCATAAAATAAAAAAATAAGAAAACTGTATAAGCTCACCAATATGCACGTTTATTAACATTACTTAGACTGATTTCTCAATTTCATGTATTTATAAACAACAGAAATGCGGTTTACTCGTCATTATAGTTTGACTGACAGAACAGGAGTTTTTCCTCCACTTTAAAAGTTTAAAACCCTATTTTTTCCTAACTACGCAAAATTACATGGATAGTCGCTTATTATTATTTGTATTCATATAGTTTGTCCCTACTATCTGTGAACATGCCCCACTAGAACCACTGCATTAGATGAACATTCATTCATAATAATTAAATCATCAGAATTTAATAATGGACCATTTTACTCAATATTTGTATGCGATACGTATTGTATTATATTATAGAGCACTGCAGTGATGGATTTTTGTAGTAAGTTAGCATCACCCTGGTTCCCTCAAACAAAACCCAATAGGATTTTTCCACTGGCTTTTGGGTTATTTTATTATTTTATTTATTAACTTCTATAAAGTTTGAAAACTAAACATAATTGTTCGAAGTAAAAAGCTAAACACAACTGAACTAAGTACGCTACAGTCACATCACTTCAATGTCTAGGTCTTATTTCAGGCAAATTAAACCAAAATCACATTCAAATAAATGACTGACGTTGTGCCAATGATACCAAAAGTACTAAAATGATAACTCGTTTCTGGATTTGGCATTAAAAAATATGCCACCCCTGCAGGACTCCTTTAGAGTATCAAGTGTTTTGCTTAGCAAATGCTAATGTTAAACTCTATTGAACTTAATTGTGAGTCAAGTCTACAGTGTGTTTTGAGCAAGGAGGTCTCTTTGTATGATACAGAGTTTCTGCTTGTGCAGATTAATAAAATCCCTCTTATGAAGGTCTATTTGAGTTGGGATGCTGCCTTAGAAGGTTTATGTATAGTACATAGCAAATCTTACACTTGCAGATGAGGACAAGCCCTCTGTCGGCTTTCATAAATCATAATAATTAAAAAAGAAACAAAACATTGCTGACTTTTTAAGGTATATTTTACCTCTCATCTCAGAAAACTGTTAAAATCCCACCACATTTACGCTGCAGCACTGGGAATTTTTTTTGTAAACATACAAAAGCCAATAAAAAGATGTAAAGAGCCTTCCTTATCCTAAAACTTAAGCATGAATTTAATCCTTTTACGCCACAGTAGCTCATTCCTCCACTCCTATTGGCTGAGAGATGCAGAGAGGTACATGTCCGCCCCGAGGTGGCTGGAGCGGTTCCTGTTTGTTAAACTAATAATTGCCGTGTCATTACACTATAATTAGACACAATGATCATTCGGCTGCCTGTGCGTGTAGAGAGGGCTGCATACCAGACACACAAATTAACATGAATTAAATACCTCATCATTGCAATTATTAATGTTGAACAAGAGTGCTCAACTCCTGCATGAAGATGCCTGAAGGTGTAAACCACCATGACCATGTTTTCATATATTAACACTGGTATCTCTCATTATTAGATTGTGTGCTCTTGAAAATGTAGGCAAAGCCTTTTAATGTGAGTTGAATTCATAAATATCAATGAAAAGCAGTGATATATGCACATTGCATTATTGTTTGTCAGTGCTGTAAGAATGAAATCAATTTTGATCATTTGAAATATAAAAGGGTATAATAAAAATAGATTTTAGAAATTGAAAATTATATTTTCTAAAGAATAAGGTTGCTTAACCATGCAAATATCACTTTTTTTGTTTTTTGCTTATTTGTTTGTTTGTTTGTTTTTTAAGATTTATTGTTGGCGTTTTATTCCTTTATTTCGATAGGACAGCAAGTTGACAGGAAGCGAAGTGGGATCGGGAAAGGTCCATAAGTCAGGACTCGAACTCGGGACGCCCGAAGCACAACAGCGCTACATGTCTGCAAGGCGATTGGCACCAACAAACTGCAAGTTTTACCAATTTTTTTTTCAAACTGTGAAAAAATTGAGAAAATTTCTTATGGGGTGTGCTCACCAAAAGGGAATTTAATTATTTGTGCATTCGACGTGTCTTGTTTGACACAACCGGTTGTATAAGAAAATGGAGGGAGAACATTATGTTTTCATTCGCATAAAAAATGACGAGAAAAACGTCTCGCAAGAAATCTAGAGTGAGCAACGCGATGCGTATACTTCGCTTTTGGTGTGAACAAACTATTAGGGATCACTATATTTGGCAGTCCTTGGCATTACAAAGTTTGACACCTATGTTAGGGTATTTTGGGTGGTCACCAGGGCCATGGAGGTATTCTGGATGGTTTTAGTATGTTGCTATGTTGTTGCTAGCGTAGTCTTTATAGTTGCTAACTGGCCTAAATCAAAAGAGCCCACCCAAAAGTCTCTGTGATACTCTGGTCCCTAGATATGACCCGGGTCCCTCCTTCACCATGGGGATGCTTGCCTTAGCAAACACCGCTAACAAACTTGATATAACAAAAACGACTTTTAGAGAGCATACTTACCCCCTGGAAATCCAATGAAGTCATTGAAGACAACAGTGATTAAAGACAACATGGATCAAACATTGTCCTGATGCAAATGAAATACTGTACAATGGACTCTAAGCAAGTGTCATTTACATTCTAGTCAAGAGAGCTAATGAGATCTAATGAAAGAACTACTCTACAGAGAACACCTAATCCATTCTACCTTCATCAACACATCACAAGGCTAAAGTTGGCCAGCCCAAGAGGAGAGGAGCATTGTTGTGAAGCTCAGGCTAAGGGAAGGACCAAATCTAGGTACATAGATTAGCATCCACAGAGGGGATTATGGACAACTACTCCCATTACAAAGCCTCCCGTTTTTGAAGTTTTGGGGGTGGTTGGCTCTAAGCTGAGAAATTGTGAGTCTTAAGGCTAAACTCTCATTTGATTCCTCTGGGATCTCCTCAGCTTAATCCCCAGATCCTGGTCTCATCTTCCCTTGTTATTCGATCGCCTTAAGATCAGTGTCCAACCTGACCACAGACACCCCCTTCTCATTTCCACCCCCTTCATTAATTTCTCTTAAGAAGATTAGCAAGCCCGTGGATGTTATTGTTTGCAAATCTGATTTCCCTGGTGTCATATTCTAGTAAACAACAGCATTGCGATGGATGCAACTGACCAGTGGGAGTCTCTACTCATACGTGCATATCATTCATCTAAACACCCCCAAACTTGCTGTCTTTTTTGACTTCATTTTCATGGCTGTCAGTACTGACTTGGCTAGATAAGCATCCTACTAATAAAAAGTGGCTAACCATATTGAAGGTATCTGCATTCTACTACAAAACAATTCAAAATCTAATTTTGCACAGACTGGTTCATTTAAATGAACACTGTAATTTTCAACACTGTTGCATTACAATTCGTAAATATTATATTTGGCAATTTGGTGGCAAATTTGTATGAATTTATACAATCTCATTTACACGTTTTTGTACAGCTTACTAGCCCCACGGAGGGTTAGGTTTAGGAGTGGGGTTAGTTTGAAGTTTACTTTTATTTTATCACAAATCATACATTTTCACATTGCACAAATTTGTATGAAACCGCGACCTCAAAAATACTTTTCCGCTTCTTTATTTCATGAGATTAGGTTTACTATTTAAATTAAATGAATTTGACCTCAAATTGGTTAATATGAAATAGAAGGTGGGCATTTTAGGCTTGACTATACACTTGGGCTTACAACTGTGTTCCTAATGTATTTTACTCTCTTTACGCCACTAGTTATTGCACAGTTTTTAACTTTTTAATAGGAAAGCTACTATGTTTGAAAACAAACTATTATCCTACTGAAATTTGTAGTTAAGTTGGCTGTTTTGGTATTTTGAGCACCGAAACACTGCTTATAGTGCCCATCCAACCAGCCTCAGATAACAATTGATGATGATCTTGAAACAACACTTGAGGATAATTGCGGACAACAGATAGATTAGGGTAAAACTAAGAATTACAGGAAAAACTGGTAATTGGGTTTGCACAAGTTTTTTCTAGTGGCATGAAGCAGAGGCAAAGAGGACGGGGATGAAGGGGTATAGGTAGAGTCCTCATGTACTTACGGTGACAAAGTCCTGCAAAAAGGAGGAGGAAACCAATCTAATGAGATTGTAGACATCACGGACACATAAATCAAACATAGTCAAAGGATGTACCGCACAAAGTCACACATTGCAATTTCAATGGAGCGGCGTTTTCTGCAGGAATTCACAAGGGACTCAAGGTAACCGTTTGATTGGGAACGAGGAGGCACTAATTAATTTGAGAAGCTGTTATCTTGCTCTGTATCTGCGTCAATGAGAGGGGTTTGAACCATTTGGCTGTGATGCTTCAAACACAAAGCGCTTCATTTCCCCTAGAGACGCCAATGCCAAGTTCAGCCCACAAACCCTTTTCAATCCTGCCAAGCAATTCCAGCCATGCCATTAATTCCACAAAGCCAAATGTAATTGATTGATAAGGGCCTGAGATTAACCTTTCCTATGAGTTTTTGTCTCTCAATCGTGATGGCCACATAAGATGCTGTCTATCCCATCAACACTATCGCTTTTATCTGATCCTGGTTAAGAGCATTGGCCATTAATGTTGACCTGGGGGGACTGGATGAGCAAAAAAAGGTCCACTGAAAATGTCCATCTTTGACTGCCACATCTGAAGTCCGATCTGATGAGAATGTCCCATCTTATCTTTAAAGACAATGAAGATGCATTTGAACCGGTTCCTTGTTTGAAAAATGTATTGTGGGGTACAGAAGAAAACCTTGCGTGCTCTTTGGAAATGTCCTGTTGTCTAAGTTAGCATCACTTACACAAAAGAATATTTAGCTGTTATCAGCACTAGCATGCTAGTGGACACATGATTTAAAACGTTCTCTTTGGCCGTAGCAGGTCCACAAACTTGCACTAAGCTGAAACAGAATCCCGCTGGATCACATTCACCCTATGGTAGATGCAACTAAAGATTATGAAATCCATTTGACTTTGAAACTAGTGGAAAGAATGATAAACAATGTTTGGGTTTTAGTTGACATTGAGAAAAAAAGTAAAGCTAACTATGCTTTAAAAACACTATTTCATGTAGGTTTTATGAAAAGGGTAGTTTGCAGGAATTTTTGGGCCATGGTTTACTACTGATTAATTACTAATTAACATGCAACTCAACTAGAGATAGACTCGGGGTTAGTAACATTAAATAACTTTAGGTTCTTGCACTGCAAGTCTGTAAACAGATACTGGTGCTTTAGGACTTAGTTCAAGATTAACTGTTTCAAAGTAATTCCTAGAAATATTTGGACAAAATTGGCACCGTTTTCTGAGAATGTTCCATTCATATCTGACAACTGGTCAAACTAGAGTAAAATAAGTAGCTATTAGCATTAGCAGTAGCTACAGAGGTGGTAAGTGTTCTTGCCAGTTGCGCTACAGCAACGCTGCAAGTACTTAGCAGTGCCAGCCGTTCCCTGTCATCCTCGTTCACCGCGTAAATTCACTAAACTTCATGGAAATTTAATAAGAGCTGCTGCTTTGGGCCTCACTCCTGTAGAGCCGCGACCCGCTGCTGCTGCCAGGCACATATGTGATGATTTACAACCAGACACAAGTCTGCCACCTTCCTTTCCTTTTCCTCTTCTCCGTTTTCTGTGTCCAACCATCTCCCTTGTTTCGGAAGTGTGCACAGCCTTGGGGCCAAAGGCTTCTGAAGTTAAGCCAATACAGGCTGCGCTTGCATCCAGGGGACAAACAATATCTGGAAGTCGTCAGCGTGTTTTATTTTCTTTTCTCTTCACCTTTAAAGAAGACCCGCTCTGTTCCTCTAACACTTTCAGGCAACAAAAACGCTCCTGGTCAAACAACAATCAGTTCCTGTCCGAGTCTTTTCATCCTGCCCTAAATCTTCAAAAGAGACACTCTCTGGTTCTGTGCAGTAACGTAATCCTCATCCTAATTAGCTTGACCCTTACAACTCAGGAAACACAACCGCTGCAACCCAACAGTCACTACACAAATTACAAGTAATCAGGAAAATGATAGTACTGGCACCATACACAGAATATTAAATAAGGATTTGTTTAGTTATGGAAACATTTTAATTTTTACAAATAAAATGCAATTGTGAAGTTTCACCTTTTTGGAGACAAGTGTAGGGTCCTGTTGTAGAAGCAGGTACAGGGTTGTAGCGTTTCCCAGTGCTGCACAACGCAGCCACTCTTTCTCGATGGGGTCCATCTGCACCCGGTGAAACAATGACTACAAACAAGACAAGGAAGACATAAGACCTGACAAGGGAGCATGCAAGAATAGGCTTCACCTGTAAGACCTATAAGCAGTATGTACTTTGTCTCTGAGGAGGCAAGACAGGGATCGTAAAACAAATTGAAGTATAAAACAAATTATGGAATACGAGACTAAATAGTGTTCTAAACTACTTTTTTCTAAGTAGTTACCTAAAGTAACACTGTCTAAGCAAATGTGGCATACAACACCAGATCACAGTGTTATCACAGAGTTTCTAACGTGTGGCGTGAATGTGAAGGGCGAACAGCAAAATACAGGTTAAAAGGCATGTGACAGGAAGCAGTGCCTCCGTTTATTACTATTAATTACTATTACTGGCTGATTACTCTGTCAAATGCTTGCAACATGGAAGTAATATGAGCAGCAATGTCTTTCTTTTTACTTGACTACAGTTGGATTTAATTTATATAAATTATCTAATTTATTTCTGAGATGACAACTGGACACACTCACTGAATTCATGTCAACAAGGTGGCATGCTGCTGTTTGTAACATTTATCATTGCACAGACTATAGTTGGGTCACAAAAGAGGCACTATATTTTATGTACTTCTATTAAACTGGTAGCACTTTAATTTAGGGACCAGTTCTCACTATTAAGTAGTTGCTTATTAGCATGCATATTAATAGCATATTGGCTGTTTAAAGCACATATTAATATTTTGCATGACCATTTTTGGAAACACTTTATGGTAACACTTTATTTTATGGTCTCTTAACTAGTTGCTTATTAGCATGCATACTACTAGAATATTAGCCATTTATTAGTAGTAATTAAGCACATATTAATGCCTTATTCTACATGACCTTATTCTACAACCCTAATCCTACCCAATACCTAAACTTAAAGGGGTGGTTGATTGCGATTTCACTTTTTTAACATTAGTTAGTGTGTAATGTTGCTGTTTGAGCATAAACAATATCTGCAGACTTGCGGCGCTGAAAGTTCAATGCAAACGGAGATATTGTCTTTTAAAATTCTGGCAGTTTAATGCCTACAAAAACGACAGGTAAGGGACTACAATGAGTTACTTCTGAGTTAATTATACACTTATTTTCACACAGCAATGAGAAGCATTATAAATGGACACGCGTGCGGTTGCTGTGCTGTATTAAAGCTTTAATCAGGATAAAACCGTATATTAAAAGCTAACAGAAGCAGTAGCACTTTCAAATAGCAGCGTATTTAAAAGTATGAGACAACAACAACCAAACATACCATTAAGAGCCGTGCTTGCACAGGTTCTGCACGATCCTCTTCACTAATATCCTCTGGGTCTCAATCGGGCTCAAATTGATAAGCATTATAGACAACGCCACTGTTTACAATTCAGCCGGAGCACATGCCACTGAGGTGAGGGGCGGGACGTTCAGACGTGCAGTAGAGGTGGTTTAGCCAATCACAACACACTGAGCCAGCTAACCAATCTCAGCCCATCGCGTATTTCTGAAGGAGGAGCTTCATAAAACCAGAAAATAAATCGAGGCGTTTGTCAGAGAAGGGACAGAGAGGTGTGGAATAAAGGTAAATTATGATAAAAATAATGCGTTTTTAAAAAAACCAAGCATGAACACATGCTAGACTGCACCCCATAAACACAATCAAGCCTAGAAAAAAAACAGTCAACCACCCCTTTAATAACTACCTTACTAACTATTAATAAGCAGCAAATTAGGAATGTATTGAGGGAAAAGTCGTAGTTAATAGTGAATAAGTGTTCCCTATTCTAAAGTGTTACACCGTTTATATATATATATATATATATATATATATTAATGCACCCCAAACATAACAACTACCTTACTAACTATTAATAAGCAGCAAATTAGGAGTTTACGGAGGCAGAATTCATAGTTAATAATTAGTTAATAGTGAGAATTGTTCCCCAAATTAAAGCATGACCATAAAGCTGTATTCTTTCTACCATCTAGTGTATGGCATATTACTACTTACTTACTACTTGTAGTAAGTAAGTAGTAAGTAGTAATATGTCATACACTAGATGGTAGAATACAGCTTTATGGTCATGCTTTAATTTGGGGAACAATTCTCACTATTAACTAATTATTAACTATGAATTCTGCCTCTGTAAACTTGTATGCAGAACATACTAAGTACGTATACTAGTATTCCATTCATCTGACTGCCTGTCCATTCCTGCATGGTGAAAATCAGTTATAACACTAGCCTTCAGCTCCTTCTTGTTTTGACCTCTCTTCATTTCTAATCTGAGGTCAGTTCCAGGCAGCCTCCCTCTAAACAGAACCAGACAGGGTTTCTTGTCACACTGATCAATGACCTGTGACCAAGTCTGGGGCCCTGCAGACGCCCGTGGCCAGCACAAGGGCCCCGTTGTTCAATCTGATAGAACGCGTCAGGGATCCAATACCCAGATAACACGATGCAAGGGAAGACCATGGATCCCAACACCGCTAATCCTCCTGTTTAGCACCTGTTTATGATATGACAAATTGAAACCCCCGTCGTGAAGGTCCTGACATTATTGCATTTCTGTTCAAAATATTGATTCAACATGGCAACTGAGGGGCTGCCGATTGGGACCAGGGGCCGAGTGTGGAAATTGACATATGTATCTTATAAAAGCTAAAGGTATATACAGATCTGAACTTTAAAATAAACAAATACTTCACGGGCCGATATTAGAAACAAACAACGCCAGAAAGGAAAACTAGCAGAGGAAAGGGAGGCTGGGATCCTGCGGCCTTGCCCTGCTTTGACCTCTGACCCCGTGTTAAGACGGAAGAAAGTGTCTGCAGATCAAAAGGAGCTGACAGATGAAGGCGAGGGGTCTGCGTGACCTTGACTCTTAAACTTCAGCTGCGTCTCCAGACGAGAAAACACTGATGTGAGCTCCATTCATCTGTCTGAATGCCAGATAACATAAGCTGCTAATTAAAGACAGCTCATTAGAACACAACCAGATACAGCAACACTTATACACCACAATCTAAAGTGTGACATCAAAATGCTGTCTGCCAGCATTGTTGGGCATCATGGGAGCATTCAAACATGCTCAAAATGTTACGGCTTACTTATTTGATCATGAAAATTATGTGATAATTCAATCCATGAGAGAACAAAGATGGTCCCTGCAAAGACGTCATAAGCACACTCAGGTCTACATCCCATGATGCCTTGTGCTGAGGAAATTCCTGCTGTGAGAGGGCAAACCCCAATAACAAGATCTATAAAAATAACTGTGACATCCTGTTGCTATGGTCAACAAACAGCGAAATGATTGATGAAGACACACTGCTGCAGTGATGGACATTGCAAGGTATCTCTCTTCAGCTCTTACGGACACATAAAAGGATCCAAACTCTCGCTCTTAGACGGATCAGATGTCAGTGCTGTGTTTTCCCACTCCAGGTGTTTTTTTAGTTGTTTTCTTCAGGTTTACAAGCCTCAAGTCTCTAAGAGACCATTATTATTGGACAACCATGTGAACATCTTTAAAACAGCCATTAAACACAAAATATGTAATTGATATGCATATCCAATCTAGAACAAAAGATGGATTCACTAAAAACTACAGCCAATGATAGCACATTTATATTTTTATTTAGATATATGAGTTGATAATTTCTTATCAATTTCTTATTTGTATTTGAGTTGATAATTTATTATTAATGAAGTCATAAAAGATGTCCCTCCACATTATGTGACCACCCTGTTACCACTATTTTTAAGCTATTTAAAGAAATAAACTATTGCATAAAATATTTTTATCATTTCAGGATGTGAATTCTACAAGTACAAACAAAATTATTCTCTTTTTATCACTTCAACTTAAACAATTTATGTTTTATTAGAATTTTCAGTAGAGAATAATCTTAAAACGTCAACCCTGTTACATTTGATAAATGAAAAGTAGATAATTGTGGAAATTTTACCAAATTAATCTTTCTAATAAGCACCTTGTAGTGCATGTGTCACGGTGCACACACGAGGGAGGAACAAGGACACGCAGACGAGGACTTAAACTCAAATAATAGTCTTTAATGTTGACAAGGCAAGGCTGACAGACAAGATACACCGGGGAGTCACAAGTAGACCAGACGAAATCAAACTCAAAAGACAGGACTAATATACACAGGGTAATTAACACATAATCACATACACACAGCTGGACACAAATTAACTCATAACGACATGAAACAAGGACAGGAAACAAACCAAATATTGACACAAGAGGCAGGAACAGATGACACGCATAACAGAACCCTGACAGCATGACCTTTGGTTTAAACCCTAATCCTGTCAATCCTGTTACCTTTCTAAAAGTATAACTACATCCTGTCAAATATTACAATTAAATATTTTATTTTGAGATAGCACAGTGTAATTCATTGACACTGCATTATCGGTCCTTTTGCCATTTTTGCATTTATTCAGAAGAGGGATTCAATCTCGCACAACTGCAATGTGTATCGGAGTGCTTCCGATGAAGCTATAATTTCTGACGCATCGATTATTAACTAGTTGCTTATTAGCAAGCATATTATTAGCATATTGGCTATTTATTAGTGCTTATAAAGCACATATTTTACATCCTTAATCCTGAAATACCTAAACTTACCTAAACCTAAACTTAACAACACCTTACTAAATATTAATAAGCAGCAAATTAGGAGTTTATTGAGGCAAAAGTTGTAGTTAATAGTTTGTTAATAGTGAGAATTGGACATAAAAAAGTGTGACCAATAACAGTAACTGTAAATTACCAAAATAACAATTCTTATGTCATTAATTTTAGAAAACTGATAACCAGCACCAGTGCAAATAATTTCATGTAAATTTCTGAAACCGTATTCATTTATTGAGGAACGGTCATTAATGGTGTCAACAAAACCCTAGATTATTTAACATGTGCATGTCTTGCATCTTTTGACATGAAGACCAGAGCAAAGGCCTTAAGCCTTTTGACAAACTATGCATGTTCTGCATGAAATGCAAATTATTATTTTTTTCACATATATGTGGGTTGGTTAAAAACTTCAATATTTTTGCTAACAATAAAAATATGCTAAATCACGAGCGAGTTGGAGGTGAGTCAGGTCTACTCTTGAACATGGGAAGTGCCGTGTTGGCGCGCCAAACCCAACGGCCTGGTGAACTCATCTCAGCATGGTCTCACTTAAGGTGCCTGTTCAGACATTGAATGCTAACATGGAAATGGCCGATCTGGGGCGTTCACTCTGTTAGCATTGGCAGAATGAGACAGCTAGGTCAGTGTCCCGCTCGCTGGGAGAGAGATACAATATCAGCAAGTTTTGTGCCCTTTGTGTGGACACCGGGGATGGAGGAGAAGCATGCTGTAGCTTTTGCTACACACAGTCAGTGCTGTGAGTCAGCTACTGATTCATTAGCTTGGTTTAGCTAAACTAAAAGAAGAATAGCATGAGTGTAAATGTACCACTAAAAAATTAAAAGCACATTAACAAATTGGTTCGCTGTGACATATTTTGTGATGCCTTCACCAGTCCGTTTTTTTTTTTTTCAAACGGGGTGTGCTGAAGGAGTTTTCTTCATGAATGAAGTAGGTAAGGTTGAGGTCAGGACTCGAGCCCTGCTGAGAATTTATCACCCCAACATAAAATTAACAAGAGAAAGGAGCTGTAATTGGCAGGCCAGTTGGTACCTAGCCAATAAAGTTTACAGCAAAGTTAAAATGAAAGTTTACAAGAGACAAACTCCCCTCGTTTATTCTGAAATGAATGTCTCTGGTTGTTTATGGCTCCATTGCCTTCTGACATCCATTTTGAAAGAAATGCTTCCAGCAGTAAGTTTATGATGTAGTTTATTACGTGGCCTCAAAACTCATGGGCATAAATCGTAAATGCTCTGTATTTGATTCTCTGTATTGCCTGATTATGGAAGCCTGAAGATAGAGAGTTTCCTGTTAACTCAAGCCCAAAGTATACTTAAGTTTTGATGTGTATTATGCAGTCTCCAGTAGTTTGTTGTAGTAGTTCCATCTTTTCCGTTGCTTTTCTGACAGCCAGCGTTGCCCCTTGTGAATCAACTAATTGCACAAGTTTAAAAAAAATCAGGCTGTGTGAATACAGTAAGCATGCTGATGACGATATTTACAAGCACACTTGAAAATTTAAAGAATTTGGGTTTTAAACAAATACGTCACCAAAAAAATTAATTTTAGTCATCTTTTACTCACCTTCATGTCATTGCAAACCAAATTGATCTGCAATATACAAGACTTGTACGCTATATTCTAAGGCTTGTTTCATACTGATTAATGAATGTAAATATTTGCATACATTCAAAGTTACTTCATGAGTTTCATCCTAATTCAGTTCTATAATGATTGTTCCCTTTCAGTCGGTCACTCCGAGTCACGTCGGTGACCGACGAATTGGGATCTCGCCAGAGAGACTAATCCACTTCGAGTGTAACTAAACGAGCCAATGGACATTGGCATGCGGTATTTCGAATCTGGCTGCCACACCCCGCAGCGCGGGTATAAGAGGCAGCAGGCATCACTACTACTCTTTCCTTCTTCGAGTGACGAGTGCGGACGTTACGGTGCGGTCACGGTCTCACGGGAGAAAAAAAAAAGATTGTCTTCGTGCAGACAGCCACACCAGGAGTGTGCGGTGGCCAGTTCCCCTGCGTGCTTCAGCATTTAAAGGGCAATCTCTAAAAGAGTAAAACGGGTGATCACGTCTTTTTAAAGATGTCTTATCACCCGTGCGTTTCTGGGTGTAGTCGTTTCCTGGCGCCTCAGGACGGTAACGATCGCTGCCTCATGTGTCTGGGCATTCAGCACACTAAGGAAGCTTTCGTGGATGGTTCATGTTCTTCTTGTGGGGACATGACCATCTCGGAGTTGTATAAAATACTCTGCTATGTCAAACATGGGGAGTTCCTCTGCCTCTGCCGCGATCCAGCGTTCGTCCCGGCACCCGGGGCGGCTCTGCATCCGGTGGAGTCAGAGGTGATTTGAGGATCACGGTGAGGGCTTCCCCAAGTGGAGTTCCTCACCCCTCAAGCACTCCGCAGCCGGTAGAGTTGCCGACGGAGCGCGCTGGGCCCTCTGCTGGACAGAGTGCACCACGCGTTTCCTTCGGTGCCCCCTCTGACAACCAGATGTCGATCGCTGCATCGGAGGGCGAGCCCTCTCTCTCCAGGGATGACGACCCGGCTGCGTTGCCCCCTTCGGGTGTGGTACCGTTGTCCGAGCCAGACCCAGAGATGACGGCCATGCTTTCCCGGGCTGCCGAGAATGTCGGGCTCGTGTGAAATCCTCCACCGCGTCCCGATCCTTCGAGACTGGATGAATGGTTTCTCAGTGGGGGTCGCGCTGGTTCTCAGCGCACCCCCTCCGGTGCCATTCTTCCCGGAAGTGCATGAGAAGCTCACAAGATTGTGTTAGGCACCTTTTACTGCCCGAAGCAAATCTTGTAGCTCCTCCGCCCTCAGCACCCTTGATGGTGGGGCCGCTTTGGGGTACGCGGGCATCCCCTCGGTGGAGCAGCCTGTGGCCATGCAACTGTGTCCAACAGCCGCTACCACTCTGCAGGGTGACCCGTGTCTCCCCTCACGGGCCTGTAAGTATTCGTCAGGTCTAATTGGCTGTGCTTATAGAGCTTGTGGGGAGGCGGCTTCTGCCCTCCACGCCATGGCATTACTGCAGGTCCACCAGGTCAAAGCCCTGAAAGACCTGCACGAGGGTGGTCACGACCTGGCGGTTCTACATGAACCGGCTGGGGTGCCACGTACAACGGGCACACATTGTCAAGGGTATGGACGGGTCCCCAACTGCATTGGCATATCAATTTCCTCGAGTTGCTGGCAGTACGCCTTGCCCTGAACCGCCTGGGGATGGAGTGGAGACTCCATCCCCAGGCGCTTCAGCTGATTTGGAGGTGGTTCGGAGTTGCTCAGGTAAACCTGTTTGCATCTCCAGAAACCACCCACTGCCAGTGGTTCTACTCCCTAACCGAGGCAATGCTCGGCAGGGATGCACTGGCACACAGCTGGCCCCGGGGCCTGCGCTTCTTCTTCTCGTATGAGACAGCATTATATAATATCCCCTAGTAGCCGTAACCACTCCCTTGTGGAAGGCCCAGGGTGACAAAGGTTCAAGTCCACAGGTGAACAGAAGTTGGGGCACTCATCCATCAGGTGTTGGGCGGTCTGCTCAAGAGCACCGCATTGGCAGGCAGCTGACTGCCGCAGTCCCCAACGGTACATGAATGCACCAAAGCGACCAACACCAGTTCGCAGACGATTCAAGGACACCCATTCTTTCCTTGGTAGCTCAGCGCCAGGTGGTAGGGCTGTGTTAGGGGCTATGTTCAGATGTGCAGGTCGCAACACCTGTTGCCAGTCGGTAATCCATGATTCACAGATGTCAAACTGTGAAATCAAAAGCCTAGCTGCATGTCGGGAGAAGGGATGACGTGACTTCAAGCGTTGCTGACCCAGAAGATTCGACTGCTCCACTACATCATGGAGCAGATGGCTTGGAGATGTTAAGGCCTTGGTGACAAGAGTATGAGTGTGGTGTTCTCTGCGAAGAGGTGCCGGGGCAATGCCTGAGAGTACTGGGAGGAATTCAGTTGGTGTTGGGCGAAGGCATCCCGTAATAAGCCTCATGGTGTCGTTCAGTGTTACATCCAATTTCTTTACATGGGAGCTCCTGCACCATGCAGGGGATGCATATTCCGCAGCGCTGTAGACCAGTGCTAGTGCGCTGGTTCGTAACGTGGAAGTACTGGTGCCCCATGATGATCCAGCCAGGCGGCGTAGCAGGTTGTTTCTAGCAGACACCTTTGCACATAGTGCCTTAAGATGTTCTTTATACGTAAGTTGTCTGTCCAGTTTCACGCCAAGATAGGTTGGTGTAGCGCTGTAAGGGAGTGGTGTGCCATCAAGATTGATGGTAAGTTGATGCTTCGCTTCCTTGGTGTTCAAGTGGAAGGCTGTGACAGTTGTTTTTGCTTTGCTCAACTTAAGCCGCCAGGACCTCAGATAGGTTGCCAGCTGGGTCATGTCTGCTCTTAGTGTGTTCTCTAATTTAGACCAGACTCTGTCGGAGTAAAGGAGTGCAAGATCGTCCGCATAGCCGTACTTTCTGGATATCGTTTGGGGAAGATCACTGATGTAAAGATTGAAGAGCATGGGTGATAGCACCGAACCTTGGGGGACGCCATTTCGAAGTCGGCGAGGTCTGCTAGTCTGGTCACTGCTAGTCTTAAGGACAAAAGAGCGGTTTGCCAAGATGTTACAGATGAAACGCACCATGTGTCGATCAGGGATCATTCGTAGTAGCTTCAGCGTTAAGCCCTGGTGCCAGACAGTATCATAGGCTGCAGTGAGGTCAACTAGAATGACTCCCGCCTTGTGACCCTTTTCAAAGCAATTTTCGATATCGTTTGTTAGCTTGACAACTTGGTGCACTGTGCTCCGACCGCGGCGGAAACCCGCTTGCTCATTGGGTAGCTGTGGGTCGATTATGGGTTCCAGTCTGGCAAGAATCATTCGTTCCAGGAGTTTAAAGGGGACGCACAGGAGTGAAATTGGTCTGTAGCTCTTTGGGTCCTCTATGGGCTTGTTGGGTTTTAACAGGGAGATGATAATAGCTTTCCGCCAGATTTTTGGTATAGTTTGGTTGCTAATGCAACAGGAATAGAACTCTGTTAGCCATTTGCCTGCGCAAATATGCGTTTCCCCCAGTGAGCCTACTAGCACAGACACTGTGCAAGATCAGGGAGCATGAGGAGCCTGGTTCCCGGAACTCATGCTCCTCGCAACAGCCCCTCCCTGGCCAATTCCTCTGAGGAAGGATTTGCTTTCTCAGAGACGGGGCACCCTCTGGCACCCGTGTCCGGACCTGTGGAAACTTCATGTGTGGTGCCTGGATGGGACGCGGAGGTTCTAGGTGACCTACCCCAGGATGTAGTGCTCACTATCGCTTCAGCACGAGCACTGTCCACTAGATGGGCCTATGCTCTGAAGTGGAACCTGTTCATCGAATGGTGTTCCCTCACCATGAGGACCCCGGAGATGTTCGATCAGAGCCGTGCTTTCCTTCCTGCAGCAAGGGTTGGAGCGTAGGCTGTCCCCCTCCACACTTAATGTATACGTTGCTGCTATTTCCGCCCACCACGACCCCATAGAGGGCAGGTCGGTGGGGAAGCATGATCTGGTCGTCAGGTTCCTTAGGGGGTCCAGGAGGTTAAATCCTCCTAGGCCTCCCTCCCTACCCACCCTCTTGGGATTTGGCATTGGTGCTAAGAGCCTTTCAAACTGCCCCCTTCGAGCCTTTGCAGTCAGTCGAGTTGAAGTTTCTTTCTATGAAAACCCTACTCCTGACTGCATTGGCCTCGATCAAGAAAGTGGGGGACCTGCAGGCATTTTCGGTCGACAAATCGTGCCTTGAGTTTGTGCCGGCTGACTCCAGGCAACACTGTGACCCCGGCCCGGCTATGTGCCCAAGGTTCCTACCACTCCCTTCAGGGACCAGGTGGTGAACCTGCAAGCACTGCCCCTGGAGGAAGCAGACCCAGGCCTGGCTTTGCTCTGTCCTGTACGTGCACTGCGACAGTACGTGGATAGAACTCAGAGCTTTAGGACCTCAGAACAGCTCTTTGTCTGTTACGGAGGACAGCAGAAGGGGAAGGCTGTCTCCAAGCAGAGGATGTCCCACTGGATAGTGGATGCCATCACCTTGGCCTATGAAGCACAAGGTGTGCCCTGCCCGCTCAGGCTGCGTGCTCACTCCACTAGGGGTGTTGCATCATCCTGGGCGCCGGCTCGTGGTGCCTTGCTAGCAGACATTTGTTGAGCTGCGGGCTGGGTGACTCCTAACACATTCACTAGGTTCTATAGCCTGCGTGTCGAACCGGTTTCCTCCTGTGTTCTCACCTCAAACGGGTAGTGAACTGATAGGCCTTGTTCAGAGTAGGCTTGCGGCATCCTTAACGCCCAAATTCTCCAGAGAGTTCCCTACCGGGCTAACCCTGTCGAGTCCTCCAGCACTCCAGCGGCCAGACGTGGCGGAGTGTCCGGCGCCAGGCCTTTCAGCCTAAGAATTATTGAAGTCTGGTGTGAGGCTACTGCCCATATGAGTGACCCTGTTGGGATCCCATATGTGTATTTCCACAGTACACTTACTAGGGCCGTGTTTTCCCTAGCAGACCGCATTCTGCCGTCTCTAAATGATGCTGCCTGAGCCATCTCAGAGACTTCCATGTGCAATAGGGCCCTACGGGGTTACTTCACATGAGTAAATGTCACTTAACCCCCTCTGGGAGGAGGTGACTCTGCAGTGTGCCTCTTCCAGGTGGAAGGGCACGCTTTCCCAGTGTTATCCAAGTCCTACTGTTGGGTTGCTCGAGGAACTGCAGTAGTTGACCTTCTCTATGTAGAGCCTGGTCCTATCGTCTGCCTTACAGGAAGGTCCAGGGGGCCTACACAGGGGGCACTGGAGGGGGCAGCTCCTGTGGCGCTTTGCTAGGGATCCCAATTCGTCGGTCACCGACGTGACTCGGAGTGACCGACTGAAAGGGAACATCTCGGTCTACTATAGAGACTGTGTCTGTTCCCCGAACTAGAAAATACAGAAAACGTCAAAACCAATTTATGAGTAACCATTTAATTGATGTTCAACAAATAAAAAAGTGTTTACAATACACAGAAACAATTGATAAAACTTGGCTTACTGAATATCAGGTCCCTTTCTACAAAAGCACTTTTTGTAAATGATTTGATTAATGATCATAAACTAGATTTGCTCTGTTTGACAGAAACATGGCTAAAACCAGATGAATACATTATTTTAAACGAGTCTACCCCCCAAGATTACTGTTACAAAAATGAGCCGCATCCAAAAGGCAAAGGGGGAAGTGTTGCTACAATTTATAACAATATTCTCAGTATTTCTCAGAAGACAGGCCTTAAGTATAACTCCTTTGAAGTAATGGTGCTTCATATAAAATTATCTAGAGAAAAAAGTATTAATGATAAATCCCCCGTGATGTTTGTACTGGCTACTGTATACAGGCCACCAGGGCACCATACAGATTTAATTAAATAATTTGCTGATTTTCTATCAGAGTTAGTGCTGGCTGCAGATAAAGTCCTAATTGTGGGTGATTTTAATATCCATGTTGATAATGAAAAAGATGCATTAGGATTAGGGATGCATCGATCCGATACTCAGGATCGGTATCGGCTCCGATCCGGTCATTTTCTGTGGATCGGGTATCGGAGAGACGAGACCGATCCAAATCCGATATTCTGTATATACTATTCTGTGTTATTGTTAAGCCCCACGAAAGCACAAAAGCATTATAAAGCACCATAGAGTCCAAGTCCAAGTGTTCTGAAGCCGTTTCATAGTTTAATGTGAGGTACAGATGAATATTTAAGTCATTAAATTCAAGTTCACGTAAACTCTTCTCTCTGCTGCGGCTGTCTGTCATCCTCCGTTCAGCGTTCAAACTGCGTGTTGCGTTCGGTTACTACAGTCAAAACAATGAAACTCTCTTCAAGAGCGCTCAATAACTGAGATTTAAAACCGTTAAAAGAAAAGGCTCAATAAACTAACGCGTAGATTTAATAAGCTAACGTTACGCATCAATATCTCTTTCCTCTGTGCTTTGAACTCTGGAGCTGCGCGCTGTGACTCCCTGTTGCTTTAAGCGCATCATTCTGCGCACGGGAAGCGCATAAGCGGAGCTGTTCATATTATAATACTTTCGCACAATGAAATATTATTTATAGCGTTTCTTGTACTGTCCTATCAAGGCTATTAATAATCTAATGTATAGCACAGTAATGGAGGCAGCAACATATGATAGATAGGACTCCTCTATCATATGTTGCTGCCTTCATTACTGTGCTATATATTTAAAAGAAATGTATTTTAATTTTGTAGTTTATATTTATAAATAAATACATTTACTTGTTTTCATTAATGTATTTTAGAACAATACAAAGAGCAATGTGTAACATTTTACCAGATTTAGTCCTTCACATATTCACTTTTATTTGTTTCCCACTAAATAATGTTATTTCACTAAATGTTTAGATTTTATAAAATTGTGCACTCATGATTTTTCTAGAATAACTTTTGCTGCTAAATTATCCACTAACCTAGTTTAAAATCTCCCTTATAGTATTTTTGCCATAGATTATGAATGGGCCTGTTTACACCTGGTCATTTCATGTGTTTTCTCTGATCAGATATCTATCTGAATAGTTTAAGCGTTTCCATTTACACTTGGCCACATAAATGGATATAAATCCGATCTTCAATTCCCGCGCTATATTTAAATGTAATGAAGTTCACGTCAACGAAATCAAAAGCGCTGCATTTTATTAATTATCAGCTCATTTCAAGATCAAAGACCGCAATAGGAGAGCGCGCGGCATCAGCACTGGAAATATAAGTTTGTCTTACTACTTTTAATGAAGATGATTGTGTGTTGACCTTCTGCGTCTTTCTTTCAGTTTCATTCGCGGCAGTTTGAGCGTCTGCTTGTTGAAGAAATACTCAGATACTCGTCCGCAGTGACGCTTGTTGCATTAGTGCAGTCATATCTGACTAAAATGTCATATAGCCTATAACACGGTCTCACACAGTTATTATTTTAATATTTTGGGAGGAGTAAAATTCACATATGTGGTTTCAACAACCAGATGCATTTACACTTGTCCAGTTTCGTCTGGAATGTGGCCCAGACCACCTCCTGAAGTGTTTTGGGCGATCGGATTTATATTACAAAACGCATGAAGTGACCAGATGTAAACAGCCCCTATATATTTTCATGTTATTTTTCATTAAAATTAAATTGTCTATTAGCTTGTGTTTAACACACAAAAGAGTGACACAGAAGTATAGAAACTCTACATTGATTTATAAAAAAAAAAAAAAAAACTGCTCTAGGATCGGATCGAAATCGGCCGATACTCGGAATTTTCTGGATCGGATCGGATCTGAAAAAATGGTATCGTTGCATCCCTAATTAGGATCAGCATTCATAGACATTCTGAACTCTATTGGGGTTAGACAACACGTTTCAGGACCTACTCATAGTCGAAATCATACTCTAGATTTAATACTGTCACATGGAATTGATGTTAATGGTGTTGAAATTCTGCAGCAAAGCAATGATATATCAGATCATTATCTAGTCTGGTGTAAACTCCATATAGTTAAAGCTGTAAATTCAACTCCTTCTTACAAATATGGTAGAACCATCACTTCTACCACAAAAGACTGCTTTGCAAGTAATCTTCCTGATTTATCTCAATTCCTCAGCATATCCAACAGCTCAGAACAACTTGATGATGTAACAGAAACTATGAACTCTCTCTTTTCTAGCACTTTAGATACAGTTGCTCCTTTACGCTTAAGGAAGATTAAGGAAAAGAGTCCAACACCGTGGTATAATGAGCACACTCGCACTCTAAAGAGAGCAGCCCGGAAAATGGAGCGCAGCTGGAGGAAAACAAAACTAGAGGTATTTCGTACAGCTTGGCGGGAAAGTACCCTATCCTACAGAAAAGCTTTAAAAACTGCTAGATCTGATTACTTTTCGTCTCTTTTAGAAGAAAACAAACATAACCCCAGGTATTTATTCAATACAGTGGCAAAATTAACAAAAAATAAAGCATCAACAGGTGTTGACATTTCCCAACAGCAGTAATGACTTTATGAACTATTTTACTTCCAAAATTGATACTATTAGAGATCAAATTGTAACCATGCAGCCGTCAGCTATATTATCACATCAAATAGTGTACTATAGATCCCCTGAGGAACAATTCCACTCATTCTCTACTATAGGAGAGGAAGAATTGTATAAACTTGTTAAATCATCTAAACCAACAACATGTATGTTAGACCCTATTCCATCTAAACTACTAAAAGAGGTGCTTCCAGAAGTCATAGATCCTCTTTTGGCTATTACTAATTCGTCATTGTCATTAGGATATGTCCCCAAAAACTTTAAATTGGCTGTTATTAAGCCTCTCATTAAAAAACCACAACTTGACCCCAAAGATCTAGTTAATTACAGACCGATCTCGAATCTCCCTTTTCTGTCAAAGATATTAGAAAAGGTTGTATCCTCACAATTATATTCCTTCTTAGAGAAAAATGATATCTGTGAGGATTTCCAGTCAGGATTTAGACCGTATCATAGTACTGAGACTGCTCTCATTAGAGTTACAAATGTCCTGCTCTTATCATCTGATCGTGGTTGTATCTCTCTATTAGTTCTACTGGATCTTAGCACTGCATTCGACACTATCGATCACAACATTCTTTTGAATAGACTAGAACATTTTGTTGGCATTAGTGGAAGTGCATTAGCATGGTTCAAATCGTACTTATCTGACCGCCATCAATTCGTAGCAGTGAATGAAGAGGTATCATATCGATCACAAGTGCAGTATGGAGTTCCTCAAGGCTCAGTACTAGGGCCGTTACTTTTCACGCTTTATATGTTACCCTTGGGAGATATTATCAGGAGACACGGGGTTAGCTTCCACTGTTATGCTGATGATACTCAGCTCTATATTTCTTCACGGCCTGGTGAAACACACCAAATTGAGAAACTTATGGAATGCATAGTCGATATAAAATGGATGTCGAGTAATTTCTTACTGCTAAATTCTGAAAAAAACAGAGGTGTTAATTATCTGACCTAAAACCCCCACAAGTAATAACCTAGAACACTGTCTAACACTTGATGGCTGCTCTGTCGATTCTTCGTCATCAGTCAGGAATCTAGGTGTGCTATTTGATAGCAATCTCTCCTTTGACAGCCACATTTCTAGCATTTGTAAAACTGCATTTTTTCATCTTAAAAATATATCTAAACTGAGACCTATGCTCTCAATGTCAAATGCAGAAATATTAATTCATGTCTTTATGACCTCAAGGTTAGATTATTGTAATGCTTTATTGGGTGGTTGTTCTGCACGCTTAATAAACAAATTACAGATGGTTCAAAATGCAGCAGCTAGAGTTCTTACTAGAACCAGGAAGTATGACCACATTAGCCCGGTTCTGTCAACACTGCACTGGCTCCCTACTAAACATCGTATAGATTTTAAAATCTTGTTAATTACTTATAAAGCCCTGAATGGTTTAGCTCCTCAGTACTTGAGCGAGCTCTTATCGCATTTTAGTCCTTCACGTCCGCTGCGTTCTCAAAACTCTGGCCATTTGATAATACCTAGAATATCAAAATCAACTGCGGGCAGCAGATCTTTTTCCTATTTAGCGCCCAAACTCTGGAACAATCTACCAAACACTGTTCAGGAGGCAGACACACTCTGTCAGTTTAAATCTAGATTAAAGACCCATCTCTTTAACCTGGTTTACACATAACACACTAATACACTTCTATTATTCAAATCCGTTAAAGGATTGTTAGGCTGCATTAATTAGATCAACCGGAACCGGGAACACTTCCCATAACACACGATGTACTTGTTACATCGTAAAAAGATTGACATCTACGCTAATATTAGTCTGTTTCTTTCTTATTCTGAGGTCACTGCAGTCACCAGATCAGATGGTGGATCAGCACCTAGAGATGACCTCTACAGCCCTGAACGTCAGCAGAGACCAGGACACCTAGATGAGCCCCAGAGACAGACCCCCAGTGAGGACCTCGTCACCTAGACAGCCATCAGGACAAGACCTCGGAAACCAGTTGAGCCCTTACAATCTGACTTTGCAGCAGTTGGAATTGAACTGCTGTGTCGTCTGGCCAGAGGAGAAATGGCCCCCCGACTGAGCCTGGTTTCTCCCAAGGTTTTTTTCTCCGTTCTGTCACCGATAGAGTTTTGGTTCCTTGCCGCTGTCGCCTCTGGCTTGCTCAGTTGGGGACACTTAATTTCTAGTGATTATCGTCAATTTGATTTCACAGACACTATTTAAACTAAACTAAGCTAGACAATGACATCTCCGAATTCAATAATGAAATGCCCTTAACTGAAAATTGAGTGTTTAATCTTATTATTTTACTTTCCTGACACTCTATCCTCCAACTTGATACTGTTAAGTGCTTTGACACAATCTGTATTGTTAAAAGCGCTATATAAATAAAGGTGACTTGACTTACGTATGTAACCCTCGTTCTCTGAAGGAGGGAATGGAGACGTCACGTCCCGTCGCCACAGTCGCTGTACCACCTCTGAGCTGCCGGGTCAACCAGCTCGGCTCCTCAGCGAAAACATGAATTAATGCAGTGCACCTGCTACATCTTATACCCGCGCTGCGGGGTGTGGCAGCCAGATGTGAAATACCGCATGCCAACGTCCCTTGGCTTGTTTAGTTACACTCGAAGTGGATTGGTCGCTCTGGCGAGATTCCAATTCGTCAGTCACCGACATGCGTCTCCATTCCCTCCTTCAGGGAACGAGGGTTATATACGTAACCGAGAAGTTTATGTTGACATATAGTTCTTATTTCTGTAAGCTTCATGTGTCATGGAGTGGGAGTGAAATGTCAGTTGTTTAGTTTGTCGCCCCTCTTCCATTCTTAATCGGGGAGTTTGACAGGCCTGTGACAGAAGAGAGAGATTTCAACAAAAACAGTCTGTAACAGTGGCACTCAGACTGAAATCAAACAAATCAAGTTGTTTGGAGTCAGCTAGTGGGACGCAGCCTTAGCGTTGCAGAAATACTGTCAAATGTGTGCAAATGCAGGTGTGAGATTGGAGAGCTATGCTATTAGCAAATTAGCTATGTCATCAGCAATATATGACTAGATGTTGGTCTGTTTCTCACACAACGCTATTGCATGGCCTCAGAAAACATAGAATATAGCACACAAGTCATATAAGCTAATTTTATTCAGCTGTTATGGTGCTTTTATGATTGTTTTTTAAAGCTTGACACATCCAGGTCACTGTAAGCTTGTGTTGAATTGACACTCAAATGTTTTCTGTAACCAAGGCATAATAACATCACAAAACTGGGAAAAAACAGTACAGCAATTAATCAGACATATCTGTGAGACTATCATGCTCACTAAAATGAAACAGCGTCTTTCTGAAATGCTGTAAAGATGCTTCAGAAATGAGCTATATGGGCATGTTGAGGGTTTCTCAGCTGGCCGTGTTGTGTTGTCTCTCGCTGGGTGTGTATTAATGAGCTTTTCCCTTCATCAATGACACTCAGGGTCGCGCGGCTGACGGCAAAGTTCACAGCCCTGTTTACAGCTCAGGTGAGAGATGCTCGGGGAAGAGGTGTCACCTCCACGATAATTAAAAAACGCAAGCGTTCACTGAGGGGGCTGTCCTTCAACCGCCTGCATGCTGTTCTGGGATAAGACTGTTTGTATACTCTGCAAGGAAATGCTTTGAGAAAAATGCCTGAAATAGAGCTCAGTCCTCTTCCCAAAACACTGTGTGGTATGGTTTATTGATTTATGGTACTAGCGGTTCCTGCTGCGTTATATACAATACAGAGTGATGTAATACAAAGTAACCACATTTGATGATTTTATATATACTGTTTGTAATGTTTTTTTGGTAACACTTTAGAATAGGGAACACTTATTCACAATTAACTACGACTTTTCCTTCAATAAATTCCTAATTTGCTGCTTATTAATAGTTAGTAAGTTAGTTGTTAAGTTTAGGTATTGGGTAGGATTAAGGATGTAGAAAAAGGCCATGTAGAATAAGGCATTAATACTCATTTAATTACTACTAATAAATGGCTAATATTCTAGTAATATGCATGCTAATAAGCAACTAGTTAAGAGACCCTAAAATAAAGTGTTACCGAATTTTCATTTTTGGGTGAACTAATCCTGATTAGCAGAACATATATTCTGTTTAAAGGGATAGTTCACCCAAAAATAAAAATCCTGTCAGTATTTATAATATTATAGTAATATGCATTTATAATAAGCAACTAGTTAAGAGACCCTAAAATAAAGTGTTAACTTTTTTTTCATTTTATGTTACTTTGGATAACAGTGTCTGCTAAACTAATAAATAAATAAGTAAATGTATTGCCGCCTAACTCGTACATAAAGTACATAAAAATAATAATATAAATGTTACATCATTTCTACCATTGGAGTAATTAAACCTCAAAATACCTCATAAATAATGATGTGATTGATTGATTAATTGATTGAAATACCATAACTGAAGATGCGGTGATGCTCCGAGTGTCTTCCTCAGGTCCCTCCTGTTCATCACTCTGTACAACACATAAAAAGACAGGTAACTCAAAATGCAACATTATTGCATCAATATTAGTCATATTTCAAAGGGGTCCTTTTTAAATCACAGAGGTATTATGTAAAAAAAAAAAATTGCCTTCATAAATTAAAAATTAAACTGTAAAAACGACTCATTCAGGAATATTTGTGGTTATGACAACACAACCATGAGCTCATTAACATATGACAACCCTAATTTGCATTTACATTTTGATGGGACAAGAGCAAAAATGGTCTGATTGATTATAAGGGTCAGGGTGGAAAATAGTCTTGAAACATATATGGTAATTATGACTGTTTTTAGTGTAAAAACCTTGACTAACATTAGGGAAAATGACAGATAATTGTGTGCTTGTACAGCTTGTATGATGCCACTCAAGTGCTCATCTCTCTGTGTCTCATTATGAGGAGCCTCCTGATGTTATGATGGACATCCAGACATTACAGGAAATGTGAGATAAATGGCAGATGAGCAATCGCTGGAGAATATAGCGGAAACAAGGGATTTCACTTTCTCAAACTCACATTCTTTATTTATAACTATAATAAAGTTGAGTATTACTATAACTAACATTCTAACATTTATTATTAATGTTTCTTAGTAAAATATCACTATTGCTTTTGTTTATACTTATGGTTAATGTGAACAGATATATAATCAACCTAATTGCTGAACATGAATTTGTGATTAACCACTTATATTTTCTACTTATTTTTTTTTCTGTTCCCATATCCTTTTATTTATTTTTTTAACTAAACTATCAATTTATGGACTAAACCAATTCATATTACAAAAATTTAAAATTTAAATTACATTTACATTTAATTATTTAACATAAACTTTGATTTAAAGTGAGGATGAACTGCATTCAAAGTTAGTGTAAAATGCAAATAAACACACCTGTGACCATGCATGAGAATTTCACAACTTTGACACATGTGCAGGCCGACCAATAGCAAGCCTCTTGATTCAGCAGTGACGTTTGTCTGACAAACATTCATAACTTAGCAAAAAAGCAAAGCTCATTGTGCTGGTTTCTACTGTAACACTACATTTCAGTATTATAATGGTATCATTTATGGTATTTTGTCACCTCCTTTCCTGCTTTCTTTTGCCTGTGAAATGTTGCATAGCGACGGTAAATGTGGCCCTTTAGGGGCGTTCACACAGAACACATTTTTGTATTCGGTTACGCTATTTGCACAATAACCATTGTTTTCTATGTAAACATTCACTATACGGACATCTTTGACCATTGTGTTAGCATCTTTTGCAGTGTCTTGCGCATGACATGGCATTCTAAAAATGCAGTGTTCAAGTTAAAATAATTCATTTTAATTTTAAAGACAGAAAAACAGTGACGGCTCCCCTTGTGGTGGCACTGAAGGCAACACATTTGCGCTTAAGCTGTTTTAACATATGAACTCTGTTTTCTATGGAAGCCCA
The DNA here is from genome assembly GCA_023376895.1 of Aspiorhynchus laticeps. NCBI lineage: Eukaryota > Metazoa > Chordata > Actinopteri > Cypriniformes > Cyprinidae > Aspiorhynchus > Aspiorhynchus laticeps. Next base: position 109,927 of record JALXFT010004161.1, read on the forward strand.
TTTCCGCCACTGAATAAAAAAAAATTAAAAATGGTTATTGCGACTTTTTCTCTCACAATTCTGACTTTTTTCCACAGAATTGTGAGATATAAACTTGCAATTGCGAGTTATAAACTCAGAATTGTGAGATATAAACTCAATTCTGACTTTTTTTTCTCAGAATTGCATGATATAAACTCACAATTGCGAGTTAAAGTCCAGTTTTGAGGGGGGAGGAAAGACTGATTGATATGTTCTCAGAATTGCGAGTTTCACAACTCACAATTCTGACTTTAGAACTCGCAATTGTGAGTTTATATCACGCAATTCTGAGAAAAGAAGTTAGAATTGCGAGAAAAAAAGTCAGAATTGCGAGTTTGTATCATGCAATTATGAGAAAAAAAGTCAGAATTGTGAGATAAAAAGTCGCAATTACCTTTTTATTTTTTTATTCAGTGGCGGAAACTGGCTTCCATATTTTTCTGTGTAGACTATGTTTTAGACTGCTGTTTATGATGTCAGTGTATTGTCAGCATTTAAAATATAAAAAATGGTATTATACTGGTTTTGTCTTTTGAACTATTCATACACATATAATAGAAGGCGTCTTATTCTTTACAGTGTTTCTAGCATGTGATTAATATGACTTCAGGCATGAACAAAAAGAAAAGTAATTCTGTGATTAAAAGCCCAGAGCTAAACATGGGAATAGTAAATTTTTATTCATAATCTATGAGATTTAGTGGGCCATTTGCATATCTAAATGATTTACATATGGTACAGAGACCCTCTAGTCATAAATAATTTAATATCACAACATTTCCTGAAGGAGTAGCTCATCAGGGCCACATTTAACTTTAATTACTCTTTTAAAATCACAGTTATGATTCAATAACTCGCTCGCAAAACTAAATGTACCTCAACAGATTACTGAGACGGAAATAATAGCAGTGGACAAAAAACAGACAGTGGAGTGGGGGAGGGAGAAAGAGAGAAGGATTGATAGAAGAGACGCCAATGAAGAAACACCACATATGCGTATGAGTGTGTGTTTCAGTAAAGCCAAAAAAAAAAGCAGATGAATGCACACGTATGCGTCATGGTACTAACATGAACATGTGTCGACAACTGACATGGAAGAGAAGAAATTGTTGAACAAAGTCATTATTTTAATTTTCTTTGCACACAAAAAGTATTCTAGTAGCTTCAAAACAATACGGTTGAACCACAGATGTCACATGGACTATTTTAATTATGTCCTTACTACCTTTCTGGGCCTTGAACATTTCAGTTGTGTTGCGGTCTATGCAGAGTCGGAAAGCTCTTGGATTTCATCAAAAATATCTTAATTTGTGTTCTGAAGATGAACAAAGGTCTTACGGGTTTGGAACGACATGAGGGTGAGTAATTAATGACAGAATTTGTATTTTTGGGTGAACTATTCCATTAAATAATATACTGTATATGTTCTGCTAATCAGGATTAGTTCACCCAAAAATGAAAATGCTGTCATTATTTACTCACCCTCACATCGTTCCAAACCTGTAAGACTTTTGTTTATATTCAGGCACAGATTAAGTTAATAAAATCTGAAGATTTCTGTCTACCCACTGATAGGTAATTAAAACTTTCAAGCTCCAAAAAGGCCATTATGGCATTTTAAAAGTAGTACATATGAATCCAGTGATTTAATCCATTTTTTTTTAGTAATATCTTTGTGTGTAAATAAATAAGACTTGAAGGAATGAACCATAACTATTTAGAAAATTAAATACTTTAAGCTTGAAAATTTCTACCCTGAACGATACCATTACGAGCGTCACGTAACAACAAAACGACACCCCCAAAGCATCTGAGAGCGATAATCAGGCCCCCAAAATGCAATGTGATTCATCTTATACTAATTAAAAACCTTGCACAGCAACATTAACATATTAATTGAGGTTCAAGCATAGGGCTGTTATGATGAGGAAATTCAAATGAGTCTTTCAGGAACAGAATAGAAATTGTGGAAACAGAGGGGTGAAGATAACACACACACACACACACACACACACACACACACACACACTGCTCTTGTACAAATGGCCTTATCTCCAACAGAGGCTCATATGTGTGTGATCTGACACATCACCCACTTCCATTATCAGACGGCATTTAGAAATGAAAAACCCATTTACTCCCATTTACATCCCGTCTGCCTGTGGGAGAAAGATCTCGTGCCCCACAATGTTCCCCGGCATTGTCAAAGTGACAGGTCGCCGTGCAAGGTCACCTGAAAACCTCTCACTGCGCTTGTCTGAAGAGTCAAGCAACAACGACTGGCTAGTCGTTTAAGAAGGGCCATTTTCTTATTTGGTAATGTGTTATCTCTTACATGTGTGCATTGTAAGTGGTGTGGCAAAACACTGATGTTTTAGTTAAGAGAAAATGACTTGGCTCCACCTGACACCAACAGTTTCATGGAGTCGTAGGTTTAGGCCATTGATCTGGAATATAAAGGAACATCATAACTTCTTTCTACCAGGAGTGGCAGTGAGGTCAGGCTTGGATAACCGTGAAATCACAGGATAAAGGAAGAATATCTGTTGTTTCAGCCTTGATTACTACCACGGCTGCCGTAATATTTTCTTTCAGCAGGATGTTAGTGGGGATGTCATTGCAATACAATATGTTTTCCTTGTAAAGCCTGCTACACACGGTACGATTTCTTTTTAGAATTTCTTTAACATCTAGTCATTCTAGCAATCGCTTTGTTGGAAATTGTTGACATGTCGGTTGCTCACCAGATGTGACTTTCTCCATTTGCGTTCAAGCAAAAGTGGATAAAGTTCACTTCAGTAATGAACAATGTGTTGTTAATGAGTTTGCAAACTTTAAAAAACACCATCTTTGTTATATTTTGTATTGATATAATATATTACTGAAAATGCACAAACATGCACTCTTCCAGCCTAGCTTGAAGTCATTATTTATATTAATAACCATTTGGGACAAATCACTCAAATCACTGGAGCCTAAGACTCACCATAAAGAGCATTGTTATTGGTGAACATGTCGACTTCGGCCATCAAAGACCCACGATTGCGCCCTACGACAATAGAAATCATTTATGATCCCAGAAATTTGTCTCAGGTGGCAAAACTATACAGTGTGCACCAGGCTTAAGGCATCAGTGGAAGGCAAAAGGCAGGGAGATTGATAGGTGGCAGCTAGTTTGTAATTGAATGGACCTTTTCCATTCTAATAATGTAATTTTTAAGATTTCTGTATGATTGTAAATATTGTGTCAGACAGACAATGTCTTTAATGTTGATACATGTTTGCATGTTGTTATCTCAAGCTAAATTTATATAAATATATATATAAATACAACCCCAAATCAGAAAAAGTTGGGACAGTATGGAAAATGCAAATAAAAAAAGAAAGTAGTGATTTCTAAATTTACTTTGACTTGTATTTCATTGCAGACAATATGAACACAAAATATTTCATGTTTTGTCTGGTCAACTTCATGTCATTTGTAAATATACATCCTTTCCTGTCATTCAGACTTGCAACACATTACAAAAAAAGTTGGGACAGTAAAGCATTTACCACTTTGTAATGTTGCCATTCCTTTTCACAACATTTAAAAGACGTTTAGGGACTGAAGACACCAAGTGATGAAGTGTTTCAGGTGTAATTTTGTCCCATTCTTCCTGCAAACAAGTCTTAAGGTGGGCAACAGTACGGGGTCTTCGTTGTCGCATTTTGCGCTTCAAAATGCGCCACACATTCTCTATTGGAGACAGGTCGGGACTGCAGGCAGGCCAGTCAAGTACCCGTACCCTCTTCCTCCGCAGCCAGGACTTTGTAATGTGTGCAGAATGTGGTTTTGCATTGTCTTGTTGAAATATGCATGGACGTCCCTGGAAAATATGTCTTCTTGAAGGCAGCATATTGTGCTCCAAAATCTCTATGTACTTTTCAGCATTAATGGTGCCATCACAGAAGTGCAAGTTACCTTTGCCAAGGGCACTGACACAACCCCATACCATGACAGACCCTGGCTTTTGGACTTGTTGCTGGTAACAGTCTGGATGATCCTATTCTTCTTTGGTCCGGAGCACACGACGTCCATTCCTCCCAAAAAATACCTGAAATACTGATTCATCTGACCACAGTACACGTTTCCACTGTGTGATGGTCCATCCCAGATGCCTCCGAGCCCAGAGAAGTCGACGGCGCTTCTGGACACTGTTAACATAGGGCTTCCTTTTGGCACAGTACAGTTTTAACTGGCATTTGTGGATGTAACTACGTATTGTGGTACTTGACAAAGGTTTGCCAAAGTAGTCCTGAGCCCATGTGGTGATATCGCTTATAGATGAATGACAATTCTTGATACAGTGCCGCCTGAGGGATCGGAGATCACGGTTGTTCAGCTTAGGCTTGCGCCCTTGTCCTTTACGCACTGAAATTCCTCCAGATTCCTTGAATCTTTTAATTATGTTGTGCACTGTTGAAGGTGAAATATCCAAATCTCTTCCTATCTTTCTTTGAGGAACATTGTTTTTAAACATTTCAATAATTTTCTCACGTATTTGTTGGCAAACTGGCGATCCTCGGCCCATCTTTGCTCCTAAAGGACTAGACCTTTCTTGGATGCTGCTTTTGTACCAAATCATAATTACAATCACCTGTTGACATCAACTGTTTCAAATCACATCATTATTTAACCAATTTACCTCATTACTAGCCCTAAATTGCTCCTGTCCCAACTTTTTTTGGAATGTGTTGCAGGTCTGAATGACAGGAAAGGATGTATATTTACAAATGACATGAAGTTGACCAGACAAAACATGAAATATTTTGTGTTCATATTGTCTGCAATGAAATACAAGTCAAAGTAAATTTAGAAATCACTACTTTCTTTTTTTATTTGCGTTTTCCATACTGTCCCAACTTTTTCTGATTTGGGGTTGTATATATATATATGAAGTGAACTGTAAAACTTATTATATTAAATTTATATATTTATATATTTATATATATATTTATATATATATTTATATATATATTATATATGTATATATATATATATATATATATATATATATATATATATATATATATATATATATATATATATATATATATATATTAACACATGCTGGGATAGAATTGTGGCAAACAGGGTTGACAGTTTTACAGTTCACTTCACTAATACCAGTTATGAGTCTACTATGTGTTTATTAAAAATCCGTCACACTTTATTTTAAGGTCCAATTCTACAACCCGAATTCCAGAAATGTTGGGACGTTTATTAAATTTGAATAAAATGAAAATTAAAAGAATTTCAAATCACATGAGCCAATAGTTTATTCACAATAGAACATAGATAACATAACAAATGTTTAAACTGAGAAATGTTACAATTTTATGCACAAAATGAGCTAATTTCAAATTTGATGCCTGCTACGGGTCTCAAAATAGTTGGGACGGGGGCATGTTTACCATGGTGTAGCATCTCCTCTTCTTTTCAAAACAGTTTGAAGACGTCTGGGCATTGAGGTTATGAGTTTCTGGAGTTTTGGTGTTGGAATATGGCCCCATTCTTGCCTGATATAGGTTTCCAGCTGCTGAAGAGCTCATGGTCGCCTTTGACATATTTTTAATTTAATGATGCGCCAAATGTTCTCTATAGGTGAAAGATCTGGACTGCAGGCAGGCCAATTCAGCACCCCGACTCTTCTACTACAAAGCTATGAAAGCTAGGCAAAGACTGTACCATCTGCAACAGCTGAGGAAATTCAGGGTCTCACCAGCAATCCTGAAAACTTTCTATTCAGGGGCCATAGAAAGTGTACTGACTGAACGCATCTCAGGGTCTGCCCTCCCCTCTCTGCAGGACATCTACCTCAAACGCTGCAAAAGCAGAGCTGCAAAAATAATCAAGGACTCAAATCACCCTGGAAACCGTCTTTTCATCACACTGCCATCTGGCAAGCGCTTCAGGAGCATGATGGCAAAAACTGAGAGACTGAGGAGGAGCTTCTACCCTCAGGCCATCAGGCTCCTAAACTCAGTCTCATAACATCTACAGGACTCAATTTAATAAACTGTAAAAAACACCCATTATTCTCCATCATCCGCATTGCTGCTATGTGTACATACCCGGTACAACCTGTTTGCACATTCCTCTTGCACATCCCTGTTTATATTAATATTTATTAAATCCACAGTAGACTGTATTGCACATTTTATTTCATTGCACATGTTACTCCTTATTTTATTTTATTTTATTTTTTACTTATTTATCTTATTCTTACCTATATTTATATATACTCGCCTGTGTTATGTTTCATCTTTTATTTTATTTTTTTGCACTGTCCATTGAGCGGACCTGTCCTGACCTACATTTCACTACTGATTATACCCTGTATGATTGTGTATGTGACAAATAATAAAGAACCTTGAACCTTGAACCCTATGCTGTTGTAATTGCTGCAGTATGTGGTTTTGCATTGTCTTGCTGAAATACACGTCGTCTGGAGGGGAGCATATGTTGCTCTAAAACCTTTATATACCTTTCAGCATTCATAGTGCCTTTCAAAACAAGCAATCTGCCCATACCGTATGCACTTATGCACCCCCATACCATCAGAGATGCTGGCTTTTGAACTGAACGCTGACAACATGCTGGAAGGTCGCCCTCCTCTTTAGCCCGGAGGACACGGCATCCGTGATTTCCAACAAGAATGTCAAATTTGGACTCATCTGACCATAGAACACTTTTCCTCTTTTAAACAGTCCATTTTAAATGAGCCTTTGCCCACAGGACACGACGGCGCTTCTGGACGATGTTCACATATGGCTTCCTTTTTGCATGATAGAGCTTTAGTTGGCATCTGCAGATGGCACTGCGGATTGTGTTTACCGACAGTGGTTTCTGGAAGTATTCCTGGGCCCATTTAGTAATGTCAATGACAGAATCATGCCGATGAGTGATGCAGTGTCGTCTGAGGGCACGAAGACCATGGGCATCCAACAAAGGTATTCAGCCTTATCCCTTACGCACAGATTTCTCCAGTTTCTCTGAATCTTTTGATGATGTTATGCACTGTAGATGATGAGATTTACAAAGCCTTTGCAATTTGATGTTGATTAACATTGTTTTTAAAGTATTCCACAATCTTTTTATGCACTCTTTCACAGATTGGAGAGCCTCTGCCCATCTTTACTTCTGAGAGACTCTGCCTCTCTAAGACATCCCTTTTATAGCTAATCATGTTACAGACTTGATGTCAATTAACTTAATTAGTTGCTAGATGTTCTCCCAGCTGAATCTTTTCAAAATGTCTTGCTTTTTCAGCCCTTTGTTGCCCCCGTGCCAACTTTTTTGAGACCTGTAGCAGGCATCAAATTAGAAATGAGCTCATTTAGTGGATAAAAGTGTAACATTTCTCCATTTAAACATGTGTTTTGTTCTCTATGTTCTATTGTGAATAAAATATTGACTCATGTGATTTGAAAGTCTTTTAGTTTTCATTTTATTCAAATTTAAAAAATGACCCAACATTTCCGGAATTCGGGTTGTAGCCATTAACAAACCACTTAAAAGGAATTTTAAAGGAAAGTTACTTCGTATTGGTCTGAACAGACAAATCGGATGCAAAATTTGACTGAATTTACACTGCCCTCCAAAAGTTTGGAAACGCCCTAGAAAAGTGGGGTTTTGGACGATATCAGCATAAATCCTTATTGTTTTGTCATAAACCCTTTGCCAGCTGTGATGCCTGGTTACTGGTTTAAACTTGGCCCAGGTTTTTAAAAGATTTTTGAGTCACCTTAATAGCTTCAACAATTGATTGCCAATTAAGTTTAGAATACAATGAACCAATTAGAACACAATTTAGGTCAAATAGTTTACAAATATTAAATTTAAAATTTAAGTTTTTGTAGTTTGTGTTGTCCCTTATCAGTGCAAAATTATCACAAATTAAAAAGGATTCATGCCAATATTGTCCAAAACCCCACTTTTCTAGGGCGTTTCTAAACTTTTGGAGGGCAGTGTACATTCAGTCTGAATTTACATTCATGTTGATTAAAAAATGCATGTTAAAAATAAAACACATAATAAAATGTATTTTCAATGATAACATATGTTATGCCATCAATAATCTTTAAGAACTGAACTGAACTTATATTGAACTCGGATCACTCAATGAGAGTGTGTGACACCATAGAAGGCAACAAACAAACCATGCTTAAACCTGTAACCGGCTGTGTATGTCAACACAAATCAAGAGGTCTAAAAACGTGCTAAGATCTGACACAGGAGGGCAGACTGGGCTGACCTCATCAGCGGGGTGACCATCCTCACTGTACGGTTAAGACATTCACTGAGCCAGGACAAGCAGGAGCCTCTAAGAGGATTACAAAAGACAAGCTGAGAAAACATGATGAGCCAAAGCCAGAAATGCACTTGAGTATGTAATGATGAGCATATGCTGTTTGATCAAATGAAACCCGGAGCTACTAAAGAAAACTGGATTTTTAAAATGTCTTAATATGTGCTTACCTATTAAAAACCTTGCAAACACAATATACTGGTGTGTGTGTCTGCCAGGGAGTTGCAAGGGTTGTTAAATTGTTGTTATGCTGTTGGTAAGTTATTCAGAGTGATTATTAGTGTTCTGCTGTTTGGTTGGCAGAGGGAATCAGTTTAATTTCGGGTTCACACTGCAGGATTTTAGCCCCGATTTTCAATCGATGACAGTTTTGTGGAAATTGCTGACAAATGCCCTGAAATCAGAGGCGAACTGATTCTCATTCATGCGAGAGACAATCGTGTAGTAAGTTGTCAAAAACGCAATCTAAAGCTCACACTGTGCGATTTTGGCCACGATTTGGTCGTCTGAGACAAATTTTGAAAATCCGAAAAGATTCCTATAATCATAAAAACTGTGGTCTTTGATCGCTGGTTTGACATGTTCACCGACAGCCGATTAAAGGGTTAGTTCACCCATAAATGAAAACTAGCCTGTGTTTTACTCACCCTCGAGACATCCTAAGTGAATATGACTTTCTTTGTTCAGACGAATCCAATCGGAGTTATATAAAAAAATGTCCTGGCTATTCCAAGCATTATCATTGCAATGGGTGGGTGTTTTTTTTCCAACAGTCCACAAGACATCAAATAAAGCACGCGCATCCGTAATAAAACGTGCCTCACACAGCTCCGTGGCGTGAGTAAAGGCCTCCTGTAGCGAATCCATGCATTTTTGTAAGAAATATATCCATATTTCAAATGTAATAAACACTTTTCGCTCACTTCTGCTGACTGTCGTATGCGGAAGCCGTTCCGGCATACGTGTACAGGTTGATAATGTAAAACTCCGGACAAGTTTTCTTGCGCACACGCATCTGGACTGTCGTACAGTCTGACATTAATGACAACTGAGATCACACATTGTGACATAATCATCATATCCCTACATTCTGACAAGCAACAATCGTAAAGGACTTTTAAAAATCGCACAGTGTGTGCCCGGCATAAGAGCAGCGCCAATGCGTCACCGATGCCGTGAGATATTTGGACCTGTGACTCATAGTCCTGCAGTGTGAAATGTGCTTTAAATGACATCAGCAACAACCTACAGCCAATAAGAGAGCATGACACAGGGAAAGGGAAAGTCATAATAACTCGTGTTTATTTTTCATTGAGAAACACACAGTGAATATAAAAATCCAAACAGATGTTTGAAAACCTGAATTCCATTTAACGGAAATTTGTGCAATGCTTCCTTTGTTTACCACTGTATTTCTGCTTTTCCATAAGTGCCACCTACTGTCAGAGAGTGAATTTGCATTTTCATTCATCTGATGTTACTTCGCATTGATCTGGACAGACAAATCAGATGCAAACATTTGACTGAATTGTCATGCCACATGGATTAAAAAATAAAATAAAATCACTCATTTAAGCTTGTCCCTCAATGATAGTGTGTGACACCATAGAAGGCAACAAACAAACCAACCTGTAACCGGCTGAGTATGTCAACCCAAATCAGGTCTAAAATGTGCTAAGATCTGACAATCCAATCCGTCGTGTAATGTGCACACAAAAGCAACTAGATGGAACCCCAGACAGTCGTGCAGTGTGAGAAGAGCAACCTTAGAAAATCATGCCGTGTGAACCCGGCATAGGATAAAAAATACATTGTTTGTGTGTTTACTAACTTTGCATGAGATGGCAGCTTCACTGAGCAGAGATACGGTGTCACTCTTTAAGGACAGCAGGTCGCTGCTGCTGAGTTCAGTGCCATCGCTGGGACTCACATTGCGACTGGAATCACTGTGAATCATGTCCTCAAGCGTCATGTCCTCCGCCTGGTCCGATGAGACCTGAAATACACAAATACACATGCAGAAATTATACTATTTAATTCTGTTACTATTCATATATGTTACTCTCTAAAATAAACTTTTAGCAAATTAAATGCAACATACTGTATTTAAACTTAAAAGCCGGCATGAAATGAACATTCTTGCTTCTTGAGAGTTGTGATGGTTTCACCAGAGAGGAGCAGAGAGGGTGAAGGTTTTGGAAACCAACATGTGAACATTGTATATTTTTCAGATTCAACATTATTTTAGACCTTGTGACATTTCAATTGTAATTTGTGTTGAATATTGCAGTGTTTATTGAAAATTTATTTTGATCTCGTCTCTCATGTCACTATAGAGAATACGATTGCAATTTCCATTTCATGCCGACTTCAATCAAATTATAATAACTAGATCCTCCAGTGAAAATGACAGGGTTTTTCTTTCTTTCTTTGTTTCTTTCTTTCTTTCTTTCTCCACCACTCCACTTTCGACTATAAGCTCAAGTTCATTTCTGAATGCAATGAACATGTCGAAAACCGCTCAACAAGCAATAGAAGGAGCAAAGTCCCCATCTTACATTTTCAACATTATCATTATTGATAATCCATTACACTCTGATATAACTGTTACGTTCAAAGGTATTCTTTTCCCCTGAGAAACTGTGCGCTTACTCACAAACCGTTTGTTTATTCTCTCACAAAATATTTGCGTTCTCTTGCAAAACTATTACATTTCCCTTGAGAAATGTTGTGTTTGCTCACAAAAGCAATGGAATACAGTTTTACAATACTTTTACAAATGTTTTGCGAGTGAACGCAAAGTTTCTCAGCTGAACACAAATGTTTTGCGAGAGAATGCAAAAGCATTGAAATATAAATATGTATTAAAATACTGTTCATCAAAATGATGGACACCATTTTGAATTATCTAGTTTAGGTGCTTACTTTGAATTATCAGTCTAGGTGCTAACAGTTCAAATTAATATTTTCAAAAATCAATTCAAACAAGAATAGTGCAGAACCAGTGTGATTCCTCCAACACATCACAGATCCTCAACATGAAACAAACCTCAGCGATCAATTTCAATAGAACATGAAGTCTTTCAGCTCTCCATGACATCTCTTAAAATTCCCTTATGTGAAGCTATTTATCATATAAAACAATTATTTTGCAGACATGATGTGACTTACATTCGTTTGTGCCATGGAAGAGAATGAAAAGACTCGCCTTACTTGTTGCATGCAATTAAAGCCCAACAAAAAGACACAGGAAACAGTTTAATATCTCATAGAGACTGTAATTACCCGGTGAGAGTCCCGCGGGACCTCATTACTGAAACACTCTCATCACACAAACTACTTATAAAAACACTCTCCTCCAGCAGTAAAGCACACACACTCTCGAGCCATTCAATAAAAGAGACACATCAATCAGTTCAGTGCAGGGAATTACTCTTGAGAAACAGCACTGCTGCATCTTTACATAATTATGACACCAATTTACACTATAAAATGGCCTAACCCTCTTACTGACAGCAATCAGAATAAAGTTGATTGATAATCACAAATAAAGTAACTATGAGAGGACTCAAAAATAGACAAAAAAGACAAGTGAAATGATAAGATGTCAGAAAGAAATGTCAGATCAACATTTTGTCCCCCACAAAAAAAAGCATTTTGTTTTTCATGTTGAATATTCAATATGAAATATTTTGGTGAAATTATTGTTATGACAATTAAGAATATTTACCTGCCAAATTCTTAGTACCATATTGTACAGTCAGGACATGTCTAAACACATTGATTGATTGATTGATTGATTGATTGATTAAAATCAACAAATTAAATTAAATTCAGTAAAAAATAAATAATATAAAAAAATAAATAGGCAAAATGCTGTTCTTTTATACTGTCTAATTATCAAAGAGTCATGGGGGGATAAGGTTTACACACATATGTGACCCTGGAGCACAAAACCAGTCTCAAGTCGCAATAGCCAAAAATACATTGTATGGGTCAAAATTATTGAGTTTTCCTTTATGCCAAAAATCATTAGGATATTAAGTAAAGATCATGTTCCATGAAGATATTTAGTAAATGTCCTACTGTAAATATATCAAAACTTAATTTTGCCTAGTAATATGCATGGCTAAGAACTTCATTTGGACAACTTTAAAGGCGATTTTCTCAGTATTTTGAATTTTTTGCACCCTCAGATTCCAGATTTTCAAATAGTTGTATCTCAGACAAATATTGTCTAACTAAATATTACTAACAAAACTGAATATTGTACAATCCTAACAAACCATGCATCAATGTAAACTTATTTATTCAGCTTTCAGATGATGTATAAATCTCAATTTAAAAAAATGACTGGTTTTGTGGTCCAGGGTCACATATTTGAAGCAGCACAACTATTTTCAACATTGTTAAAAATAAAAAAAAATATTTTGAGCTGCAAATCAGCATATTAGAATGATTCTAAAGGATAATGTAACACACAAAAAATTAGCTTTGTCATCACAGGAATTAATTGCAATTTTAAATCTATTGAAACAATTATTTTTAATTGCAATAATTTCACAGCAGTACAATTTTCTGTATTTCAAACAAACACAGCCTTTTTGAGCATAAGATAATTCTTTCAAAAACAAAAACTAAACAAAACAAACAAACAAAAATATCTTTTTTTTTAGAGAATTAAGACACAGGAGACAATACTAAACAAGAACACAGGTGAGAACAATAGGTAACAATGACAAAAAATAAATAAAAAAATTGGGAAACAAAGCAATACAAACAAAGTCCATAAACCAGAAAATGAAAACTAAATGAAACCATTTGTTTTCTTATCGTTTTTGGGTGAAGTCATGAAATTCACCTGGTTAAAGGTAAAGTGTCTTTGTGGAATTCCCAAACACGCCCACATTGTCCACTAGTTGGACAAACAGATCCCACCCTAAAATTCATGCTCAAGGCATGTTTACCCGACAATGTTTTCTAATAAAAACAGAAAACGTTTTATGCATTTTGGCCGTTCAAGTTTTTGAAAACAATACTGTTGTGTAAACTACAAAAATGTGAATTTTCGAAAACGGTGACATCATGCATATTACGTGTTCAGTCTATAGAAATGTGTTTCCTTACAAAGTGACATCGCCACCTACTGGTCTGGCAGGAATAATACAGTGTTTTTACTCGTTTTCACAGATCCCAATGAACAGTATCGTTTTGACTTTGTCGTCTGTAAGCAAAACTTTCCAAAAGTCAAAGGAAAAAAACGTTTCCGTTTTTAGTACATTGTTATCGTGTTAACATACCCTCAGTTTATGGTTTAATTTGACATTCATGTGTAGGTATTTGGTCTAAACATAGTCTGTGAAATGAAAGTGTGCAGGGAGTTACAGCCCTGATTAATGTGGCGCTGATTACAGGGACAAAAGGGTAATAGTTTCTTTTCACCACAGATCCATTTGTCTCCAAAACATGCAAATGTTTTTACACTGCTTCTACACTGCTCTTCATCTTCATATTATTTTGGATCATCCAAGCAGCACGTGCACGGCTGAGATAAATTACATCTAACATTACCAGAAAACATTACTCTCTCTCTCGTCTTCTTTATTGCTGTCCTTTAACAGACCTGTCAAAAAGCCTCTAAAAACGCTGTGGACACGTTCAGTCTGAGGCCTAATTAACTTTGTACAAGTATTCATGTACTGGCGAGAAGGAAACTAAAGCTTCACTTTGCTGGTTTTGATCAGTATCATGGAGTGAGCAGAAGTGAGAACGACAACTGGAACATTGTCATAACGACTATCTCTGATGATCATGTAGCGCTACACTTCTAAAGACTCTTCACAGGTTTTAAGATCCAAGAGTCAACTGAATTGCTCGAATGAGAACAGGGGAGAGATAAACTTGGGGGGAGGATGTCGAACGTAAAATAACAAGAGAATCTCGTGTCAACAGTGCTGCATACATCTGCGACAAATCAAAGAGAATAAACAACGCTGTGATTCGTGAGCACCTTGACAGGCCGAGCCGAGAGCCAAAGAGAAGGCGTTTCTGACAGACGACGACTCCGGGTGAGCCTCCGAGTTACTAAACTCAACTTTTTACAATTGCGACGCTAAATATGTGGTGACATCGCAGCGTGAGTCTGGCACATTGAGAGCAGTTTTACCTCGAGCTCTGCTGAAATGCCACGTGCATTTTAGAAACTACCACTCGCGTTCACATCACACCTGAAAGGCTGTCATAATAGCACGTCCTGTAGACGCTGCACCCCGCTAGCAGTCTACTGCTAAATACCCTACAGAGACACACAATCGCTCCTAAACCTTTAAAGGTAACACGCTGCACTTTTACAGCATTTACTTTTCCCTGAAGTCCACTTAAAAACTTAGCCGAGGTCTCTTGCAACAGTGAGGTCGTAATTTAGCCATAGAAGTAAATTAAACAGTTGACTGTTGTTGCTACTGTACAGGTTACCCTCCAGCACAGTTCACATTGTCACTCAACAGTGCTGAGTACTGAATAGATGTCGATATGTAAATGTTTGTGGCCATATGTGACCCTGGACCCCAAAACCAGTCACAAGGGTCAATTTTTCAAAATAGAGATTGATCCATCACCTGAAAGCTGAATAAATAAGCTTTCCATTGATGTATGGTTTGTTATGATAGGATATTTGGCCGAGATACAACTATTTGAAAATCTGGAATCTGAGGGTGCAAAAAAAAAAATCTAAATATTGAGAAAATTGCCTTTAAAGTTGTCCAAATGAAGTTCTTAGCAATGCATATTACTAATCAAAAATTAAGTTTTTATATATTTACAGTAGGAAATTTACAAAATATATTCATGGAACATGATCTTTACTTAATGTCCTAATGATTTTTGGCATAAAAGAAAAATCAATTATTTTGACCCATACAATGTAATTTTGGTTATTGCTACAAATATACCCCAGCGACTTAAGACTGGTTTTGTGTTCCAGGGTCACATATGCTAATGAGCTCATGGTTGTGATGTCATTAGCATGACGATTTCTGTACTATTTTTGTAGTTCACTTTCAACACATAATCTAAAAATACTGAGATGTAATCAGGTTTTTTTTTTTTTAGATTTGTGTGTGATTTTTAATTGTGTCTAACAATTATAGTGATATGAATACTTATAGTCATTCTTGACACTGATCGGTATAATTTCTCCATTCTCAAATATTTTGATTAAAGTTTAACAAAAATGGTAAGAATATTTTAAACATATAACTTGTTAAATACTAATACTATTTATTTTTATTTATTTTTATTTTAGGCATTTATTTTGTTATGCCCTATACTGAAACATTTTAAGGGATAGTTCACCCAAAAATAAAAATTCTGTCATCATTTACTCACCCTCAAGTCTTTCCACACCTGTATGAGTTTCTTTCTTCTGTTGAACATAAAATAAGATATTTTGAAAAATGTGGGTAACCAAACAGTTGCTGGTGGCCATGGACTTTAATAGTATGTCCCGTCCCCCCCATACTATGAAAGCCAAAGGGGACCAGCAACATTCTTCAAAATATATTTTAAAGATCTTCAAAATATCAGTAACACTTTATTTTAAGGTGTCTTTGTTACACGTTACATGTACTTACTATTATAATAAAAATTAATTATGTGTAATTACATGCAAGTAACCCTAAACCAAACCCTAACCATATAGTAAGTACATGTAGTTAATTAATATTACTCAGTACTTCAATGTATAATTACACTGTAACAAGGACACCTTAAAAGAGTAAGGTGGACACAGCACTGTGCAATTTAGACCAGTAGTGTTATGCATACTCAGATCCCACATACGTGCTGACTATCCTCAAATAACAACCCATTAAATGCAAACATTTCTGAAGCATTCATTGAAAGAGGTAATAACATTTAGAAGGCAAAGTGAGAGATGTTAATTCTACAACTCTTGGCATGTAATGCTTCAAGAAGGGCCGACACAATGAACTGCCCTCACAGTAAAGCATAGACAAGCCTCTTATCCTTTAATTAGCTCTCTCTCTCTCTCTCTCTCTCTCTCTCTCTCTCTCTCTCTCTGTCACACACACACACTGCCAAAGAGTGAATCAATTACATTTACATTTATGCATTTAGCAGACGCTTTTATCCAAAGCGACTTACATTGCATTCAAGTTACAATTTTTTTTTTTTTTTTTTTTTTACATTTGATCAGCTCTTGCTTTCCCTTGGAAATTTCCCTGGCAATTATCTACTCTCACTAGAGTAGCTGCTTCAAAAACTAAGGAACTGCTTATATAAATACATTCCAAAAATTCTGCTCCTGTAAATAATAGTAACTACAGCAGTTATACATGAACATTTATTTTAATAGTAAAAATTAGTGTTGGGGTAACACATTACCTGTAACCTCAAGTTCAAGTTCAAGATTTATTTGTCACATACATGATTATACAGAGAGTATTAACCAGCAGTGAAATGTGAGTCAGGTCCGCTCCATGGACAGTGCAATATTATAGAAGAAAACAACACAAAGAAGTATACATAAAATGAAATGAATAAAAAAAAGATATAAAGAACAAAATATAAAATATAAAATAATGTGCATGATAGTATACTGTAGACTTAAATATTAAGATAGGCATGACTGTACAAGAGAGGAATGTGCAAATAGGTTGTACATGGTTGATATGTAGCAGCAATCTCAAAAAAATAAATAAAAAAATAAGATACCAAAACGCAGAAAGTGATGTGTGCAAATGACACTGTCAGTATGAGGTAGAGAATAATGAGTGTGAATATCTTACTGATTGTGAGTGATTAATAAGTGAAGGCATCATGATGTTAAGAGGCTGAGTTTGAGTTCAGGAGTCTGATGGCCTGGGGGAAGAAACTCCTCCTGAGTCTCTCAGTTTTTGCCATCAGAAGCGCTTACCAGATGGCAGCAGAGTGAAAACAGAAACCTGTGGTTTTGTTTACAATTTCTGGTTCACTTGCAAAAAGGGCAGTGTGAAAGCGAACCGCACCAAACAAACAAAAACAATCAACATTGTATTTGGTCCAGACCAAAGCAAGTGAACTAGCGGACTTTCCTGGTGTGAATACACCCTAAAGGCCCGTACACACCAGGACGAATATTGGCGTGCGTTATTCGCCAGCGTTTTTCAACGCGTTTTTTGTGTTCACACCCAAGCGATTTTCGCTGACGATGAGCCGAGTGAACATGCAAATTCATTCCCTGACATTAGATGGCGCTTAATGTAAAACAGAAATACCCCGGTACACAAGGTGGCGCTGCGCAACTTTACGCTTCTGACACTCGCTTGTCACTCAGAAGAAGAGAGCAAATATTTACGCGCTTGTCAAAATCATACAAAGAAAACATGGATATTTCAAGCACCAGTAGCTCCAGCTCCAGCAGCTCCAGCGATGAAGAAATTATTGTTCTGATGAATGAGGAAAGACACCGGAAAAGACGCCGATATTGGATACATCCCATAGTTACGAGAAGAGAAGAACATGGGGAGTTCTATCGACTGGTACAAGAGCTGAAAATGTATCATGAACGTAGACTCGTCCACTCCTTCCTAAAAGGCATCATTCAAACACCCCCACATATCTACGTCGCTGTGTGGGAAGATTTGCATAACTCCGCCCAAATGTAACCTGAGTTACGTAATCAGATTACCTTTTCAAGTAACTAAAAAGTTAACGCATTACTTTTAAATAAAAAAAAGTTACGGAGTGAGGTGAAGAGGCACTTCCTTCATCCTGAGGTTTATTAAAGGGGTGGTTGATTGCGATTTCACTTTTTTAACATTAGTTAGTGTGTAATGTTGCTGTTTGAGCATAAACAATATCTGCAGAGTTGCGGCGCTGAAAGTTCAATGCAAACGGAGATATCGTCTTTTAAAATTCTGGCAGTTTAATGCCTACAAAAACGACAGGTAAGGGACTACAACGAGTTACTCCCCGGGTCTGATACGTCACGGACCCAGATAAACCCCGCCCCCGGGAACACGCAGCAAAGGGGGCGAGGCCATGCTGCGCTGCTTTAGAGAAGAGGAAGAGAAAACTAGGGATGCACGTAAAAATCTATTCATATGAATCGCGATTCTGTCTTCTAACGATTCTAATGGATTCTCATGTTTCAAAATCATTAAAGCAGCAGTTCTTAATACTGTTACTCTGTCGCCCTGCTCTGCATCTCTCTCTCTCTCTCTCTCTCTCTCTCTCTCTCTCTCTCTCTCATTCAGATCGTCAGATCAGCTCCAACAAACTGTTCCAATTATACACTTATTTTCACACAGCAATGAGAAGCATTATAAATGGACACGCGTGCGGTTGCTGTGCTATATTAAAGCTTTAATCAGGATAAAACCGTATATTAAAAGCTAACAGAAGCAGTAGCACTTACAAATAGCAGCGTATTTAAAAGTATGAGACAACAACAACCAAACATACCATTAAGAGCCGTGCTTGCACAGGTTCTGCACGATCCTCTTCACTAATATCCTCTGGGTCTCAATCGGGCTCAAATTGATAAGCATTATAGACAATGCCACTGTTTACAATTGAACCGGAGCACATGCCACTGAGGTGAGGGGCGGGACGTTCAGACGTGCAGTAGAGGCGGTTTAGTCAATCACAACACACTGAGCCAGCTAACCAATCTCAGCCCATTGCGTATTTCTGAAGGAGGAGCTTCATAAAACCAGGAAATAAATCGAGGCGTTTGTCAGAGAAGGGACAGAGAGGTGTGGAATAAAGGTAAATTATGTGAAAAATAATGCGTTTTTAAAAAATCCAAGCATGAACACATGCTAGACTGCACCCCATAAACACAATCAAGCCTTGAAAAAAAACAGTCAACCACCCCTTTAATTACACTTTTGGTGTGAAAGGGCATTTACAGTTGCCATAAATATAACTTTTGGGTTTTTGTTATTTAAAATTGCATATTGCTCTTTTGTTGATTTTGATTGCTTCCATCGTCCTCATTTGTAAGTCACTTTGGATAAAAACATCTGCTAAATGACTAAAAATAAATAAGCAAACTCAGCTCAGGTTACAAAAGTAAAGCAAAAGTAACAATGCATTACTTTCCTTAATGCATTTATGCAATTAGTAAGTAATGCAATTAGTTACTTTTTTTATGGAGTAACGCAATATTGTAATGCATTACTTTTAAATGTAATACTGGTCAAAATGTAACTTTGGCCAACACTGGTAATAATGCATCACTGTTTAAAGCTGCCAAGCAACTCAGATGTGCATCAGATGTGTTTATTGCCATTTTTACAATGGTTTAAAGTCTGGCTCATTCAATCAGAATTTAGAGTCAGTTTTATGATCTACATGATTGTAATGAATACAAATTATAATGTACTGTGACCATGGTTATAATTTGTGAAAAGATAAGAAGTGTTATACACCAATATAAAAGCATTTATAATGTTTAAAGTGGTTATATGACGATGCTAAAAATTACATTATTTTGTGTATTTGGTGTAATGCAATGCAGTTTAAGGTTCATAAAAACATTATTTTCCACATACCGTGTATTATTGTTGCTCATCTCTGCCCTGCCTTTCTGAAACGCACCAATTTTTACAAAGCTCATCGTTCTGAAAATCGCATTGTGCTCTCATTGGCCAGCTATCCAGTGCGTTGTGATTGGCCGAATACCTCAAGCATGTGACGGAAATGTTACGCTCCTTACCATATTTGGAAACATACAGCGTCTCCATGACAACAATACTGCAGTGAGAATAAAAGTTACGCCTTCTTTCTTTGCGTAAACATTTGGGCAACAGTTATGCAAATCTTCCCACACAGCGACGTAGATACGTGGGGGTGTTTGAATGATGCGTTTTAGAAAGGAGTGGACGAGTCTTAGGGTGTATTCACACCAGGAAAGTCCGCTAGTTCACTTGCTCTGGTCTGGACCAAATACAATGTTGATTTTTTTTTTTTTGTTTGGTGCGGTTCGCTTTCACACTGCCCTTTTTGCAAGTGTAACAGAAATTGTAAACAAAACCACACGTGTGCTAAGGTCATCTATTCACTGGACAGAAATTCTCAAGCAGGAAAAAACACGAAGTGCAAAAACAGGCTAATCATGGAGATCTTTCGTAGTGCTATTTTTATTCTTTTACTGATTTGGTGTTATCAGATACTAATGCAATATGAAGAAACTTATGAGCATCATATGAGACAATGTCATACGATGATGTAATTACAACTTCTAAATCTATAGATATAAAATACTTAAAGCATATCAAAATGTTAGTTTAAACATTTAACCTAGATAAATGTGCGCTATTAGGCATATATCCAATAATTTGTGTGGAGAGTGGAAGCTGAAGCACGCTTCAGGACATCAGTGGAAACAAATTAAATACGCTGTCATTTTTGCTCATCAAGGTAAGAATAATACATCGTTCGGAAGTGTAAAGGGTCTATTTTTATTTGTGTGCACTCACAATATCATGAAAACGCTGTGCTTTTGTAAAATAAAGAAGACTAATAGGATGTGCTTTCTGCCGTCTAGGTCTTGACCACTTCACAATGATGAACTGAAACTCAGTGAATATTTTCCTTACAGAGATGATGAATATATCTATAGAAAGCTTTAAATGACTACAAGACGAAATAATTCAAATCCAAAACAAAAACTATTTCATTATGTAATCCGTAAAGATGCATTTCTTTCTAAAGGCGCGTCCAATGAGGAGATGGCGAGTCAGGATCATCAATTTCATCTTTGCGACACTGACTCATAAAACTCTAGTGTATTAATAAATAATTCAAATATCACCGTACTATTTCCCCCCGACACATTCATTGTAACTTTTGCTGGGGCTTTACGGCAAGCTTTAGCCTATTTAGCACGCTCACGTCACGTTGCTGTGCGCCATGGTAACGAAATCTCATCATTTGCACGCATTTTTAAGCATTGCGGTTTAAAAACAAGTGATTTAAGCAATTGAAACACAAACGACAGCACTATATGCATGAGCTGTCTGTTTCTGAGAAGAATCTATTCTTTAAGAATGCATTTCTAAAGAATTCATATAATATGTTAAGTAATAAGTCTTTGCGCAATGCTATTTCACAATTCTATAATAAACATGGTTTGTGTTGAGAAAATGTATTTTATAAGAATTGTTAAGAACATGAAACCCTCAAAATTCAAAAGACAAACATTGTCAAAATGTATTAATTTAGAAAACTGAGCTTATGTCATGCAAACAATTCTGCATTTTGTTGGGTCTGTACAGTTTATAGTAAATTGTAAAAGATCTCAAAGTTTGATTTTAAGGATTTTTTTTTTTTCCTTTTGTACATAAACAATTGTGGCATGACACTCTTAAAGATTAAGCTTGCACAATTAGGTTTTTGATACTGAAGAACCAGTACTAAAAGTACACAGAAGTGAATTCAATCACGCAGTCTATCAAAAATGAGCGCTCGAGTTAAAACGTTGCATCCCTTCTGAGCACTTGGCAACGTAAATTGTTTATCAGACACTAATGCAGGCGTTTAATCCAATTTGCATTCATATTAGTTACCGGGTATCTCCATCCGAGGGGAATTACTTCTTTAGTGGCCCTCTGAGAGTCCAAAATAACTTCATGCATAATATTGGTATCTTTAAATTTCTCATTTGAGAAGGCAATTGCTTTCAAATACACTCTGCTCTCACACGTGATTGGTGAAGTCATTTGGAGAGGCTTCAGTTGGACAAGCACACACACATACACACACACACGGGTTATGGAACCCGTCATAGACTAGCAGTCATCAAATTAATCCGCCGACTGCATTGCGTCTTTGTGCCTGTTGAATCTGCCAGGGTCTGGATGTAAATGTGCAAGTTCAAACTGATCTCTGTGTGTTAACTGAGTAGACTATTTGACTCAGTCATAAGTATGCTTTGGTTCCTATATATATATATATAAAAGTGTTTCTTAAGTGTTTTTATATTAGATTTGTACCTTGCATAATATAAGCTCAGATAAGAAGAACATGGAAAAGAGTTAGGAATTGTGAAAATTTAAATATTGTGGGGGAAATAGTAAAATAAAATTAAAAGTAAATACAAAGTAAATTAAACATAATTAAAAGTAAACAAACAAACAAATAAATAAATATTGTAATAAAATAAAATAAAAAAATATGTCATTGGATTTACTATTTTCACTCGAAAATTACTAGTAAATTTAAATAAAAAAAAATGGGCAAGTAAGAGTTATTTTAGTACCATTGAGATACTATTATAGGTTTTTTTTATGAAAATTGTCAATTAGCTGAAATAAAACCTTATTTTGTTTTAGTTAACATTTTTTTTTAGTTTACATTTATTTTATTTTAATGATTTTTATTTATTTATTATTATTTACTTATTTTTTTATACATTTTGAAGCAGAAAGACTAAAATAGTATTTTCTTGTAAAATGTACTCCAACAATTTAGTTTTATTTACAATGTTGAAAAATCATTTTTATAGTGTATCTGACTTACCAAACACCACTAATGAATGGTCTGTGACTCTCTAATTGCTTTTTTGGAACATATTTTCAAACAAAGGCAGATTTTTCCCACATATCTCTTTACCTCAATGGCTTCTGAATGAAGGTTTTAAACAATAGAACGGAGATGACTTCACCCAGACAATAGTGTGACTGGGGTATAAAATACAATGTTTACAGACAAAATCCATACTTTCGAGACACTGAGAAATGTGGGGTTGCCAGAGGTAAACACAAAAATGAGCTGAAGACAATGAGATGCTTTTGACAGTAAACTGTAGGTTGCATACAAAGAGACAGGGGTCAAGTTGAAATTGTCCATCACCCAGACAAGCAGAACTCATTTGGATGCAAACGAGTGCCTACAATATTCAAATATTCAATATATATTCAGAGCTTGGGCGAGCGCTGGACTCGGTACAGAAATGCTTCATGGCTGTGTTTATGAGTTCAAAGTGCAGATACTGTATGTGTGTGTTCATTTGTGTGATTTCAGATTTCTGTTTACTGTCCTTTTATTAACTAAAATAAAGAAACAGCAGTGTCAAACTCAGGACAACACGTGAAAGCTGTGAAAGTATAAAATTGTGCCAAATATTAGTCCGCTGCATCACAACTGTGACAGAGCAATTATTTAGCAGTTTTCCCTTGCACCTGTGAGGCAAACAGTGCAGGCTATTATGTGACTCATGGAATCACATGACATGAGCAAGTTTCTCAGTCAAACTGCACCTGTCACAAACACGTCAAGACATTGTTATTTTCTTCTTCATATTTTCATTTAAGTGACTCCATGGAGTTCTGGAGGAAATCATTTCTGAAGCTAAATGTTCCACTTATGCGAGTTAAGGAAATTAATGTGTTATGGCAGATATTTTCTTTAGACAATTATTATTATTATAATTTTTTTATCAATATAATGGTCACTTTTATGAGACTATCACTCTTTGACTTACGCTGATAATGTTCCTAATACATTTAGCCTACCCAAATAGTGAATGAGCATTAACTAACATTTAATTGCTCAAATGTTGCCCTTTTATAGCTCACGATACTTAATGTAATTTTTATTTCTGATTCATATAGGTCTCCACTTGACTATTTGTTTTTCTTTACACCCTTTAGACTTTTAAAAAGCACACTTTGTAATAATGTCAAATTTTAATATTTACATTTTAAATTACTATGTTTTAAAAATCTTTCGTTATGCTTTAATGAAGTGGACTTATTCTGATGTGTTGACTAGCATACCAAAGCACATGTAAAGTACATAAAAATAATAACAACTGAATTACAGTTATAATTATTACAATAAATGCACTAAACTGCAATTGTAATGTTACAATTGTGTAATTACAAATTATTTAAACACATGACATACAAGTTTCAGTAGAAAGGATATTAAAGAATATTTTAGTTTAGCATAAATGCTCGTCAGTACATTCAAAAGCACACATTACTTTAACCATATTTCAAAGACAGTATAATTATGAAATTAGGTCAGCTAACTATATTCAATATACATTTAAACTGCAATGCATGTCCATTTATTTGTAAATAACATTAGTTTAAGTGTCTGAAAACATTACATTCAGTTCACACGCTTTAAAGTGTGTTACAATAGGCTTCTTCATTTTCACAAGGTTTTTATTGAGATCGCTGATATTTGATTGCAGACTTGGGAATATCTTACTTGTGATACTTTTTTCCCTCAATGATATGATAATATAAGGGATACATAGTTATAAAATACATAGCAAACACAAAATGTGTGAAAACAAACTAAAAGTATTAATAACTAAAAATATATCTATCAATACTTTTTTTTAATTCTGAATAATGCAGCAGAAATTGACATTTCTCTTGTCCCCATCTGCAATCTTGGATGAAACATTTCACAGTTTGTCTCAATTAATTTGTGGGCCATAATGAGGAACAGTATAATGCAGCATAACATGCACTTTGAATCAGGAGCACAGCCATAATCAGTGTTGGGGAAAGTCACTTTTAAAAGTAATACATTACAATATTTAATTGCCACCTAAAAAAGTAACTAATTGTGTTACTTAGTTACTTTTTATGGTAAGTAATGCGTTACTTTTTGCATTACTTTTTTTTTTTTTTTTTTGTATTTGCTTGATTTTTAAAATAAAAAGTTATATTTTTGGCAAATGTAAAAGCCCTTTGACACCAAAATTATTAAGCCTCAACATGGGGACTGGAGAGCTGTCAGTCAATAAATGGGAAAACAAAGTAACTTGCGTTACTTATTTGAAAAAAGTAAAGGCCATAGCACACTGAGTCCGAAATTTTTGCACGTTAAAAAATAAATACGAGCTCACGTTGTGTCAATCATGTTTGCACACTGCCTCCGAAACTTTCGTCCGTCATAAAAAAAAAATCGGACCAGGTTCAATTTTCTGCGTATTCGCCTCCGTAGCAAGCATTCTAATAGGAAAGGATGACGAATGCGAAAAATGCATACGAAAATTTTGGACTCAGTGTGCAAGGACCTTAACTCAGATATTTTCTTGTAAATTAAAAAAGTAATGCGTTACTTTACTTGAAAAAAAAAAAGTAATCTGATTACCTAACTCAATACTGCCCCCAATACTGGCCATAATGCCTAAAAATGTTGTCTAGGAATGCAGCTAGGCGCTAAAGGCCATTTTATCGATGATTAAGGTTGTAAACAGTTTTGAACACTTGGCAGTCACCCACAGGAATGCCCCGATAAATCCAGACCTACAGACCGTCCCGATCTGAATCCATCTGCCCCAGCACAGAGCCACTTGAACGTCACCCATAATTCACAGCACATCAGACACCTTCTACTTCCTAAACACATCACAGCCACCTGATGCCAGCCATCATCTTCAGCCCAGGATCAATTGAAATCCTGTGTCATTGGAAACTCTGTACGGATGAGCTAATGAAATAAACACAATTGGATAGCAGAGAGTGTGGGTCAGGCCAGAGTAAGTGCCTATTTACCTGAATGAGAGGCTGCTATAATGTATTGAAGTGGATATCACATTAACCTGCCAAAGCCTTTTTAAATGGGGTCCAGGGCTTAAACTGATTTATCTATTGGCTCCCCCAGGGGCACTTTAGAGTGTGCAGCCCATCCAGCCGAGCCATCAATCTAGTCCTGCACAGCCGATATCATTACTGCGCCGCACACACTGGTCCACACTAACAGGTGTGTGTCTGAGCAAACGCACCCATAAAATACTGCTCCACAAATGCATATTGTTTGTGCTGAAAGAGAAAAAAAAATGTAACAAAGCCAAAAAATGGCACATTATAATACCGCATTATTGAGGTGTTATTGTTACAGAGGGCACTACTGAAGGGATTTGATGCATTAGGGATTTGATTTGATTGGATTGTCAAGAGTGGGCTATACTTAGCAGAATGGAGTCGAGTGGTTGGTGGGGAGGGTTTAGAAATAAGGGGATTCATGACGTCACTCAGAAATTAAAGGGATTCTGTTATCATGTACTCTCCCTACTGTTATTACAAATACATATGACTCTTCTGCAGTGCATAAAATAAGATATTTTGAGAAATATCTAAGTGCTTTTAGTTTTGTTTTACCTTTTGGTAATAGATTTTTACACCAACATTTGGAATAATGAGTGCAATAGTAATTCTATGCTGTGAATTTTTTCAGAGGTCAATGGTATTCAGTGTTGGTTGACTTCCAGTGTTCTTCATAATATCTCCTTTTGTGTTCTGTTTGTGTTCCACAACTGTGTGCTGGTGCTGGTTTGGAACGACATGAGGGTGAGTCAATTACAGAATTTTCATTGTTTTGGTGGAAGTTATTAGAGAGGCAGATCAAGTTATTACATTTTGGTAAGAGATTTTGATGCAGACATTTGGAAGAATGTGCACAATAATGTTTAATTTTTTGGTTTGCAATTCTGTCTTGTTTGTGGCGAAGAAATTACACTCAGATTTATTTGTTTGGCTTTTTGCTCCCATAAAATAGAGGTCAATGGTTGGTTGTTCAAAATAACTTATTTTGTGTTCTGCAAAGCAAAAAAAAATAAATAAATAAAAAGCAGGTTTGGAACAACTTGAGGTGAGTAAATAATACAATTTTCATTTTTGGATCAAAGTTATTAGAGCCACATAGCAAATCATGACATTTTAGTAATAGATTTTGATACAAACATCTGAAAGGATGTGCACAATAATGTTCAAAATAAGATCAGAAATGTGTTGTTTTGGATTAAGTTTTTTTTTTTTTTTTTTTTTTTTATCAATCAATCAAGACATCTAAGATACCTAAACTGTGTAAACACAATTAAGTCTTAACCCTCTGGTGCTGTTCAGTCATTTTAGACCGAAAAAATATATATTTTTTGAATTTTTAAAAATCGCTACTTCATCGGAATGGTACGAAACTTGGTGACTTTTATGGCAGTCTCTATGTGACCACGAAACAAAATTGTGGACTTGATTCGAAAAAGCTAAATGGCCGTAGAAAAAAATAGACACAATTGTGTTGTTTGCGGTCAGAAATGACCGCCATTGGAAATGAATGGGAAATACGCAAAAATACGAAAATACAGAGAATTTTTTGTGTGTACAATCTACAAATCATTCATGATGCAGAAAAAGAGTGCACAGCAATAAAGGGGTGACACTCTAAAATATCAAGTGTGCAAAATAGACCCCCCCCCCCCCACAGACACACATATATAAATAAGTGTGACTGTAACACAAAGCATGTTTCTGCAAATGCATGAAATAAATCAATAATTCAGCCAAAAATGCAGTCAAAACACAGACACCAAGGAAGGGGTTACACACTAAAACATCAAGAGTACAAAACAGACACACACACTCACTTACACACACTCACAGACGCACACACACAACACACTATTACACACACAAATGAACTGGTGTGGCTGTAACAATATGGCAAAATTGAGCCAGAAAACTCAAATAAGAGGTTGAAATCAGATTGATTAATCTCTAATAAAGCATTCCTGTTCATTTTTGTTACATTTTTGTTGAATTTTGATGTTATGTGTAACAAAATGCCTTTCTCTGTGTTCAGGCTTGACTGTAGTAAAATTAATGCAAAAACTAACATTTCAAACCAAAAAAAAAAAAAAGTCTAAACCTGAGAATGTCTAAATATATATCCAGATCCACAACTTAATAAAAATAAGTCTTTATGCCTAAAGAGTTTATAAGCCTTTCATATAGAGCTATATAGGAATCTAGTGGCTAAACCATAGAATTGCAGATGTTTTTCTTTTTTTACTCTGACCAGATGGCACTAATCTGACTTCAAAAATTGGATTTTAAAGGCATTTTCTTTATTTTAACATGAAATACTGCCATAATTGAAAAGTAATAACAAAATCTTAGATTTTTTTTTTCATAATTAAAAATTCAAAATAAAAATATTGATCATAATTATTGCGTAAATATTAATTCGTACCATGAAATTCTCTCAAAATACATAATAAAATAAAAAAAAATATTATGGAACAAAAATGTATTACACTGATTTTACTGAAAATAAAAAAAGTTACATTTCGGGTGTTCGTCAGTTTTGATCGCGAACAACACAAGTGTGACCCCAAATGAACAATACCAGATATTTATTTCCATTGGGTTACTAAAATGATATTAAAAATTTAAAGAACAAAAATAACTAAGCATAATTTTGATTTAATTTTAATTTAATTAACTGCCTGGAAAGAGCTGAAGTGTTTAGGAATCCTGTCATAAATAATATATTTTTGGTTTACAGTCCTGTCTTGTTAGTAGAAATTACAAATGCACCTTTATATGTTTTTCTTATTCTAAACAAAGTTTCAAAGCTTTTCACTTCAACATTCGGTGAACTTTCAGTTGTCTCAGTGAAATCTTGATGAGACAATAGCTGTAAAACCAGCACTCATCTAAGAAGCAAATTAATAATTTGCATACATTAAATGAAAGAAATGTAGACCTTATCAAGATAACTGTTTCATTTGTGAGAAGAAAAACATCTGTGATGAACAAAATGTGTAAGCGAAGCAGAGCGGCGCATGATCAGAGATAACATTTACACAAAGAACAAAGACTGTATGTGAGAGCGAGACTCTACTGTACACATATAGCAGAACAAAGACTGAGAAAAACACTCAAGTTTCACACAAAGCAGTCAGCTTGCATGAATACTAATCACAGAAATAAACAAAATATAAGTCATCTATTAAATACAGTCTTTTGTTTAAAGCATTACATTTTGGTGTGGTGATCCGTCCAAGTTAGATTGATATAATTATCAGATCAGAATAATATAAGCATTTTGATTTTGTAATGTTTGTGTATTATAAGTAAGAATAATGTTCCATTGTTATTACAAATTGAGGTCTCGGTGGTTGATTCATTGATTTGTGTTGAAATAGATTTAAGTTGTTTTCCCTGAATATCTTAATCTTGCACATGACAGTTGTGGTCAGTGCTGGGGGTGATGCAATACAAGTAACGCAAGTTACGTAATCAGATTACTTTAAGTAACTAGTAAAGTAGCATTACTTTTTTAATTTAGAAGGAAATATCTGAGTTACTTTTTTCAAATAAGTAACACCAGTAACTTTGTTTCCCATGTCTTGACTGACAGCTCTTGTGTTGCCATGTTGAGAGAAATCAGGAGTAAGTGCAGAGCATTGTGTGTGAACATGATGTTACTTCTAGACTAAATATGAACTCATCTTACTTGCAAAAAAAAACAAATTCCGTATTCCTCAAAATCAATAAAAACCGTTAAATGCAAACTCAGAATATTATACAAACCTGCAACAATTAAATATGTTAAATAAGACAAATATAATTTATGTATTTAATCCCGTTTTATTAACCAATGTCTTTGCTACTGACCTACGATGATCCAATTCAACCATTTTTGTTATTGCTGAATAGTGTTGAACTTTCTTCTCCTGTGTCATATTCTTCATGCAGTTTGTTTGAGTTGCGCCCTCTACTGTACAGACGTGAATTTACATTTCCTTCAGCCTGAGGCTTATTCATTTCACTTTTGTTGAAAAAGGGCTTTTACATTTGTAAAATAATATTTTTTATATTAAAAACAAACAAACAAGCCCTGCCCAGATTTAAAAAAGTAACTCAAAAGTAACAACACATTACTTTCCAAAAAAAGTAATTAGTTACTTTTTTAGGGAGTAACGCAATTTTGACTGTTGAAATGATCTTCGATCCTAGATCTAGGGGATCATAGTCCTGTAACGATACATGGAAAATTAATTGAACAGGTTTCATCTCATAAATACTTGGGTGTTTATTTGGACAAATTGGCCTTCTCACATCAACAGTCTGTGTTCTAGATTGCAGCAGAGGTTATATTTTTGGCGAAGGTTAAAAGTATTCTGGGTAAATCAGAGGATTTTATTTTTGTTCTATCCGTCTGTCTTTGAGCGTTTGATAAGATATGGTATTACAGCATGGAAATCTGACTGTTCAATCAAAATTGAAACTTGCTCGACTTGTGTTGGGAAGCGAAACAATCTATTCAGGAGATGCATGAGGTATCTGTTTTAAGACAAGCTAAGAAAATTGTTGCTGATGATACACATATTTTATATATCAGAATTTTAACGTTACCCTCAGGAAGACGCTTACGGATTTTGATACGTAAATCAAATCACAACAAAAATTATTTTGTGCCAACTTCGGTGAAATTATTGAAAAGATAATTGTGGTTGTTCGGAATATTGTAGCTTTTTAATGTATTTGTTATGTGTAAATTATTGATTGTTGTACTGTTATGTGAGTATTGTGTACTGGCCATGTCATGGAGTCCAAGACGCATTTCCCAGAAATGGGACAATAACGTATATTCTATTCTATTCTATTCTATATTGTAATGCATTCCTTTTAAATGTAACTTTCCGTCACCACTGACTTTCATTGTATGGTAAAAAGCAGCTTGGACATTCTGCTAAATGTTTCTTTTTGTATTCCACAGAAGAAACAAGGAAAGTCATATTGGTTTTGAAAGACATGGCGTGATGAAATGTTCTGGTCTCCACTCACCTCTTCAGGTTGGGTGACCACCACGGCTGGCATCCCTTCCTCTGGATCATATTCACAGATTCTCTGTGTCATGAAACTCTCATCGTCTGGCTTTAGGTCCTCCTGATCAGACCTCTTGTCCTCCAGGATCTGTTCAGGTTCTGGTTCTTGGAGTTTCTCAGCGGGATCCAGCCCCTGACCTTGACTTTGACTGGCCCTGGACTCATCTGTGAAGGCCTGAGCTGGTTTTGGTGCAGTGGTCTTGACATCTGCCTCTAATCCCTCTTGAGTGAGATATTTTAACCCCTCGCAAATGTGCTGGTCTGATCCTGAAGTGTGCGATGAAGATGGGATGAACTCATGAGCCAAAAAAACAGACTCCTGAAAAAAAATAGAAAAAAAGAATGAAAAAAAATAAAATAAAACAGAACACATTTATAATACATTTTCAGATATATCAATTAATTGAAAATGTTAACCAAATAATTACATGATATGATAATTAAATGTCAATATGCTTTATTTTCATAATATAAATCACTGGGCAACAGGTTTCATCAGTGAAAGTGATTAACAGTCAGATTAGAAAGAGCACTAATTACCAAGGTTATTGAAAAGAAAAAAAAAAGAATATAAAGATGAAGTATTAAAAATTAAATGAATACATTACATTAACAAACAATACACTGGAAACATATTTTACTTGTGTATTTTGCATTTATACAAAAGTAAAATATATATATATATATTTTTTTTTTTCTTGCAGTTTTTACCATTTCAATTGAACACTTTCATGGCATAATATTTTTTAAATGCAGCTGTTAGATGTTTATTTATGAATTATAAAACATAAAATATCTTATTTATTATTTTATTTTAAAGTAGCAGGTCCATCTCTTAAAACAACGGCACATTTCATGCATAATGTTCAATATGCTGTTCTATTACTTTCTGAAAGCAATAAAATCCAATATTCTTTATAAAAAGAACTATTAAATGTGCTATATTATCAAACATAAAGTTAACTAGTTTTAAACACATTTACAAATGTATTTATAAATGGTGATTTTGTCCGAATTGATATTTTGTTCATTGTAAAAAATGAATTAATACAATTACCATAAGCATGATGTGTATCCTATAAAAAATAATAATAATAATAATTAAACATTCCATAAAATCTTGACATATTCAATAAATAAATGTTTATCAATATTT
Organism: Aspiorhynchus laticeps; assembly: GCA_023376895.1. Classification (NCBI taxonomy): domain Eukaryota; kingdom Metazoa; phylum Chordata; class Actinopteri; order Cypriniformes; family Cyprinidae; genus Aspiorhynchus; species Aspiorhynchus laticeps. Next base: position 142,103 of record JALXFT010004161.1, read on the forward strand.
ACAAACCAACATTTGGTACCTAACTGTCTAGGCTCTCTTGAGTGATAGCTTAATTTAATCTAAATATGCAACCCTGTTACCCATTCTGGCATATTTATTGCTCAAGTCACACCGAGCCATCATTAAACAAACATTACTGCACTAACTTCCTCTTATCTTCACCGTAACTGCATCATGTGCCGTTTTTTGTGCTAATCTAAAACGGGTTGACAAGCACAAATACCCTTTAGCTGAGGAATAACATTTCACTCAACGCTGCCATGATTACTCTTCATTAGGCTGTAATGTGACAGTTTGACAAGTGCAGTGGCTGTTTTAGTCACCTGCTGATGTGCGTACACGGACCAGTGGAGATGAGACCTCTCTGGAAGTGGCCATTAAGCACAGTTCATCTGTCAGACTTCAGTCCATACTCAACCTCCACTACACTTCATTTGGAAAGAGAAATCCCAGTGGGCTTTGTGTCATTTATAGCAGTTCTCATGTTCATTAAGACCTCAGTGGTAGCCATGTATATTTCAGTGCTACACATCGTGTCAAGGCTTGTAACGATTTTCTTTTTTGTAAAAAGTTAACTACATTTTTACTTGCATATCCAAACAAAAGCCTCATCCAAACTGTGTTAGCTTTTTCCTATAATGCCAGAAAGCAGAAATCAATCAGACTAGTGGTGAAGCTCCCTTCAATAAGACATCACATTAAAATATCCCAGCTTTCCACGTCACAGCTGTTCTTGCCTCCATTTCCACCGTCATGTCATGTCTTTCATTAGACAAGAATGTCTCAGTAAAATGTCCCCCCATTCAAGTCGGTTTAAACAGTCAGCTCCAATGGGTATTCATTACACACGGATTGGTAACTGGCGAGGAATTGTTTTCCTATTCATAATGGTCGGATGTGTAATCCAAGCCATTTGCAATTAATTAAGAAACACTGTGTGCATGTGGCCACTTGTACTTCGGCTCTCTCTGGACAATGGCTGATTCGTCGTGGACTGCAGAAAATTTAAAGCATTTGATGTTTCCGAATACTTGAGCAATGAAGTCATTCCACTGTTAAACTTTACAGCAATCTAATTAAGCTGAAGATTCGGTATTGCGACAACAGGCTTTGGTTTGAAGTCTAGCTGAATGAAATGTAGACTAAACATTACTTTGAGTAGCTTTATTTTGATTATAGAAGAAAAACAGAATGAAAGTTGAAAGACGTGCTTCTGTAAACATAAAACAATCTTCCAGCATCAAATAAAAACAACAAAACAACCCAAAAGCAAAACACACACACACAAAAAAAAACTCAAAACAACACACACACACACACACACAAATCATAAAACAACAAAACACACACACAGACACACACACACAAAACCAAAACCTTAATAAAATAAAATTAACAAAACACACAACAAAACAAAATTAAAATAATAAAAACAACAATAATACGAAACCCAAAACAAATCAACAACAAAAAACAAAGCACATAACAAAAAAACAACCCCGAAACAGAACTAAAGCCCAAAACAAAAAAAAACACAACAACAAAACAAAACACAACACATAAAAATAAAAACACAAAAGCAAAAAATCCCCCCCCAAAAAAAATCAAGAACAAAACAAACAAACAAACAAAATCTGGTAACTTTTTGCAAAATGCTCAAAAGAAGACTAGGAATTACTGATATTCATCTGCACAGAAAAGTAGTTCCAATTGCAAGATAAATTTAACTTCACATTTTTGAATGGAAGAAATAATAATAAAAAAAAATAGCTGCACATTTCTGCTTTAAAATTGAATGCCTTTCCCCATAGACTCCCATTGTAAGTGTGCTTGTTTTTACAAACTAATATGACAAACAAGTAATCGACAGCAGTGTTGGAGAAAGTTACTTTTAAAAGTAATGCATTACAATATTGCGTTACTCCCTAAAAATGTAACTAATTAGTTTGTAAAATGTAACACTTAGTTACTTTTTATGGAAAGTATTGCGTTACGTTACTTTTGTGTTACTTTTTAAATATGAGCAGGGCTTGATTGTTTGATTTTCATATAACAAGTTATATTTATAGCAAATGTAAAGCCCTTTCACACCAAAAAGTGTAATGAATAAACCTCAGGCTGGAGAAACAGTAAATTCACGTCTGTACAGTAGAAAGCAGGAGAAGCACAATTGTTAGTTTATCTAAAGCCATTTTTAATTATTAGTATGGGTGAACTGGATCATCAAAGGTCAGCAGCAAAGACATTGGTTAATAATAAAGGGATAAGATACATTTGTGTTATTTAACATATTTAATTATTGCAGGTTTGCATCATATTCTGAGTTTGCATTTCACCGTTTCAATTCATTTTGATGAATACTAAATCTGTTTTTTTATTTGTTTTTTTTTTCGAGTGAGATGAATTAATGCACATTCACATTTACAGTAACACCATGTTCACACACAACGCCTCTGTACTTCCGATTTCTCCCAACATGGGGACAGGAGACTTGTCGGTCAATAAATGGGATTTACTTTTTTTGAAAAAGTAACTCAGATATTTTCTTGTAAATTTAAAAAGTAATGCGTTATTTTACTAGTTACTTGAAAAAAGTAATCTGATTACGTAACTCGTGTTACTTGTAATGTGTGACCCCCAACACTGATCGACAGTATGTCACAGACATCCACAGAGCTCGACTTGTACTAAGCCCAGAACATTCCTTTAAGCACAAAACACATTTTAGCTAAAAACAACTTCATTAATGTTCTGTAAAGTTTATTATAACAGCAGGCAACAGACAGGGAAATCAGACCCGTTGTTATACCACTATGACAAGCCTCTGAAAAAATGTGCCACAATGTTCACCCTGCAGCTGCTGCAACACTTTATCTAATCCACTTCTAGCTTTGGTGAGTCCATTTCCATCTACTGACATGTGATATCCACAACAGAGTCTGAATACTATGAGACTCAAAGCCACAGCATCCACCTGAGGTCAAAACACAGCATGGGACAAGGCTTCATTGAACAAGGAGTGGCAAAAGGACACCAAAGAGGAAACGACACAAATTCACAAACAAGAACTACCTTACAGGATAAACGTAAAACTGCAGGGCAAATAGAAACAAGCAGGCCAGGACTAATCTTTGCATTAAAGCTCAGTTAAGCTGAGGAATTCCCTGAAGACTGGAGAAAGGAATTCTGTATAAAAAAGCAATTGGTAAACACGGATATAAATAACACAATCAAGCGATGTTTGGTTAAAACGACCACCAATTACTCCAGTGACTGCAGGGACAGGTTTACTCACATCACAGCTGTTATCACTTCTTTTTTAGCTTAACTGTAGATATATCATTGTGTTAGGACAAACATTTTTACTGACTGTAGAAAGCACTAAATTTATCCACATTCCTGAGAGGATTGTAAGCGAGCAAACAGCATAAATGCAACCGACTGGATCCATCTTTATGAGCAAAGCAACTGCATAATGAAGTCATATCACCATAAAACTGACTGTGATGCATCAAATCTGATAACGTTTTGTGGAAAGAGAACATTATTCATGCACCATTATCGTCAATCAATGTTCATTTAGCTGTTGGAGTTATTGACTCTTTCTAAATAAAAGTATAATCTTCCGAGACAAACGATTATACACTGTAAAAAGTGAAAATGTGCAGCTATTTCCACCTGATCTGATCTGTTACTTTTGTTGCTTTAACCCGATGTAGTAAAGGTGATTCTCTCATATTAAATATTATTTTGGACTTTTAACTAATGCACTACATAAAGCATATTTTTATATTTCTTGACCTTTTTTACAGTGTAAAATATTGTATGATTACTTTTAGGAAATTATGGTACTTAAACCTTAAATCATGGTTCTCTGCATTTTATATATAACACTTTTTGGGGTGAGAGGTTTCAAATTAATAATAAGCTAATGAATATTTAGAGGTTTATTAGCTATTGAAAAGGATCGGGGCTGCTCTAAAACAAACTTTAGACATGGTTGGGGTGTTGGAAAGAGGGGCTTGTTGTGTTATTCAACATTTTAACAGTGCAATTTTGCATAGAATTACATATTGCACACCAGCGCATATTTGGCATCCTTCATTGAATGCGAAACATGTTTATTATCACTTTTTTGTGTCTATTGAGCTTAACAACTACCTTTTCCTTGACTGAAAATGCAGGTCCTTCTTGATCCATGAAACCAGCATCTAGATTAAAAACACAAATCAATATACTCATTACAATGCTCAAGGAAACAATTCAGGACTCAACAAATAAAACCATAATAAACACATCTAAACATAGTAAAATGTTTAAATGTCCCAACAGGTGTCTCGACAAAATGTGAAGATCTACATTGGCAATGCTTTTCATGAAGCCTGTAACTAACGCATTCATAATGTCTTATACACACAGATCATATGTTATCATGAATAATTTCTTCCACAGATTTGATGCATTAAAGATATATAAGAGTAGTGCATCAACACACCGTTTCAAGGATTATATCAACTAAGCTTAATGCATTATCCTCTCTAAAATTGCAACTACATTATATATGTGGTTATAATGGGTTAAAGGTTTGATCGAGAACACCTGCTTTATATATAGACCTCAGATGCACTTCTCGCATAGAGTCATGCTGCATTAAGCAAGCACTTATAGTCTATTAATAGACCTCGCAAATGAGATTAGTCACCTCTCTGCATGGTTAAATTGCTCAAGGAATTCAAACGATACTCTTATGTTTTGTTAAGAGATAAGAGATGTCTAGATAAATAGTTTAGGCGAGCATTAATGTAATAACCTGGTCTACCTACACGCTCAGGTGCTCGCATATAAAGAGTTTCTATATGGGCACCTGCTCTGTTTACCTGTACCAGGCTGTGTGTCGCGTCGCTCGTGTGTAGTGTGAGTATCATGTGCTCCTCCGTCTGCAGTCGAGAGGTCGTAACATCCCCGCTCTGCTCCGGTCTGATTCGCGGAAGTCATGTTAATAGTGCAGGGATTCCTGAGCGCGTCATGTCAGAGCCGCGGATCTCGTCGCTCAGAGGATTAACTCACCTGCGTCCTCCAGCGACGCGACGCGACAAAAACGCAACGCTCCATTCATAAGCAACAAAGCGGCACAGGCGCGCTATAGAGTGCACTCTTCTTCGAATATGTAAAAGAAGCGCACATAACTCCATAAAATAAACTTTTATAATCAGTGCAGTGTGGCGCGTGGATCCCTCCAGTGCGGTTCGCATTTGGAGCGCTGAATAGATGTGCAATGAATATTCAGAAAGAATATGACTTCTAAACGCATTATTGATTTTATTTATATTTTCTCTCATATAGCCTACACTAAAACTATAGGCTACTAAAACTGGAATAATCGTAAAATAATCTAAAATAGCAATAAAGCATCCGTTTGAAACTCCTTGTAACAGTCAAATATGAATTATAACAGGCTAAATATAGGCTATGTATATTATGGAAAATAAATCATCAGAATTAAAAGCGCTCTGTGGGGGCGTTCACACTGGAGAAATTCTCGCGCCCAAAAACAGTCCCGACTCAACGCAATTGGAACACAACAGATTTGAGGCCGTTAAATGTGAGCAGTTCACACAGGACTAGTTCAAAACCCGTTCAAAACTACAAATACACCAGCAGACTGGGTCTCTAGCCCGAATTTACAAGGTGAATTGTATGGCAAATAGGCCTACTAAAAACAGCAACTATCGAATAGGCTACTATAGACAAAGTCTATAGCACATTTAGGATTAAAAAAAAAGACTGAAGGTGCACTAGCTACTGTTTGTAACTTGTCACTACATCTTAAAAATTCAGAGATGTAGGGGGGAAGAAGACAGACTCAACACAAGGTGCACTGAACATTTTAAAAAAAGAGGAACGCAAGAACGCGTCGTGTGTGAACGGCTCTTATGTCAAGACCAAATGAAGAGGATAATTTGAGAAATTGAGTGGGCACTAAAAAGAACGTGTGTGTGTGTGTGTGTGTGTGTGAGAGAGAGAGAGAGAGAGAGAGAGAGAGAGAGAGAGAGAGAGAGAGATGGAAAACTCAGCTTGAGCTCTTCTTTCACTCTCCTTGAGGAAGCGCGCGGAACTCGAGACACTCTTCTACCCAATTTGCGAAGACACCGGTCATGCGAGCGACCTCGTTTAATTTCCTAATATCGGGAGTTGATCAGCTTTGAATCTTCGATTTCTCCTTCGATGGCACCTAGGATGCGTGCGCTGACACTTGGGCTCGTGAGGAGACTGTAGCGGTAATCTGGTCATGGCGTTTCCTCAAGGATACTTGTACCAGTCGTCGCTGTCTCTGTACTCGTGTCCTCCGTACGGCTCCAGCGCGATCACCGGACCGCGGACGGATGATCTGGGACGGTCCTCTAGCGGATCTGCTTTCGCCCCGTACGCGTCCACAGCCTTCACAAACACCACAGCCTTCAACTCACTCCAGTACAGCCCCGAATCCACAGCCCCCTTCACTTCCTATGGGGTGAGTTTCATTCATAATAAAGCCCAAGGTTTATTTATTCTTGAGCAGTCTGGGGGTTTATTATAATTATTATATTATGACATCATGATTGTCAGCATGCCAGTGCCCACAGTTGTATTATTATCGCTATTAGTAGCCTACTTTGTTTTTCTGTAGGCTATTGCACTACAAAATCTAGTGTTTTCTTGACGCCTAAGCGAATAGTTTTAAGAATTATCATTTGCCAGATATAGGCTATGAAACATTTGTCAAAATATATTAAATCGATTACATTTGTGTTAAGCACTTTGACTAAGCTTAGCGATAACATAAATTAACCGATTTAAAATATAGATAACGATAGTGTTCTGTATTCGCGGAATTTACATTCTATTGTTCAGAATATTCATTTTTATTTAATTTGACTTACGAATACTTATATTTGTATACTTATATTATAAGAACCTTGAACCTTGATTTGTGTGAGCTTTCATATAAACTTAGCCTACATCAGATCAATATAAATCGAATGTTTTGACTGTGATTAAAGTTTACTAGGCTATTATTATAATATACAGTTAATAACGAAATATTCCAGAAGCACCCTGACAATGTTTAACAGTAGCAATGGAAACGGTTAAGAAAAACCGACGGATCCTCATGGAAAACAGATAGTCTGCTCTGCTTTCCCCCTAAATTGTAATCTTTATTAATTCATTGCCCAGGGCTCCCCATATGACCCTTCTCCAGGCATGACTGGCTCTATAGGCTATCATCCGTACGCCGGTCCCCTGGGCCCGTACCCGTTTGGAGACCCCGCTTACCGGAAGAACGCCACACGAGATGCCACCGCCACCCTGAAGGCCTGGCTCAGCGAACACCGGAAAAACCCCTACCCCACGAAAGGAGAAAAAATCATGCTGGCCATCATCACCAAGATGACCCTCACTCAGGTGTCCACCTGGTTCGCCAACGCCCGCAGAAGACTGAAAAAAGAGAATAAAATGACCTGGACGCCACGGAACCGGAGCGAGGATGAAGATGAGGAAGACAGCATTGATTTAGAGAAAAATGATGAGGACGATGAGCCGCTCAAAACAGCCGAAACAACACACACGACCAAAGATTTAGGTGCTCATTTTTTTCTCCCTTGTTATGTCATGTATGCGCGTGGTTGCATTGATATTATATTTCTTATATTTTATGAACATTTTTATTTTAAATAAATATATGAAGTTTGAACAAATGTTAATTACAAATACAATCAGATGGCAAAAAGGTGAAATATTTTGTGGTTTAACCATCAAGTAACTAATGCAATAGCATTATTGCACGATGCATACAACTTATTATGTTCAATAATAATAATAATAATGTTATAAAATTCAGGAGCTTTTGCGTTATGAATATTAATAAGCTTCCAAAGGGTTTAGATCCTTTTCATAAAAAAGTAGCCTATACATTTTTTTTTAAACAAATTAATAAATAATGACCTTGACACCCCGTCGTGAGGTATAGAGGTCCTCTGTAAAATATAATTTACTGTTTTATGTTTTTTATGTCACATGATAACAAAATAACCCGTGTGTTGGTTACATCATATTGCCTTTGATTTAGAGGACGCACGTCCTCTAAACAAAACATCAACAATATTTTAAAAGAAAAGGGGGAAATAATTTGCAGCCTTTGAACTAGAGATTGTTTCCTGACAAGTTTTGCAATCAAGTTCCCACAAACCTTTATCTTCTCACATTATTCTAGCTATTGTCTTTTGATAGATTTAGAGAAAAAAGGCGTCATTGTTACGTATTTATATAGCCTATATATTATATAATCTTTTTTTTTTTTTTTGCTCATTTACAAATATTGTAGGCCTATATTCCATGCTATTTGTCTGTTTCTAACAGGCATTTCTAACACTAATAAGCCTATTATCGTTTGATCGCAGTTGTCGATGACCGCACGGAAGATCAGGACGCGGCGGAGACTGTCATAATTGACTGCGGAGAGGAAGAGGAGCATCGGACGGAGTCTCCGGTGCCCACGACCTCCTCTCCCCGAGGCGAGCTGAGGGAAACCGAGAAGCCCCTCCGTGAGAACTGCAAGCCCACATCTGTCATTCATTCCCCAAACCCGACCCCCAAACCCAAACTCTGGTCTCTGGCCGAAATTGCTACATCGGATAAGAGGAGTGACGAAGCGTCACAGCCATCAGGGGCGTTATCGCCCGCCAGGTCACCAGCGCAGTGCCCCTTTCCCCTCAGACACTTATACTACACATCTCCTTTCTATGCGGGCTTCACGAACTATGGCGCTTTCGGAAACCTGAACGGTTCAAACCCGGCGCATCTGAGCGGAATTAATCAGGCTGTGTTACACAGAGCGAGAGACAGCAAACTGACTCTGGAGATGTGTAAAGAACTCACCTTCGAGCACAAGAGGGCGAATATTTAGTGTTTCTATTTATTATCTCTTTAGTGAAATGTAGGACCAATGGCAAATGAAAAGCGTTCTGTCTGAACTTTCCACGAAGCATAAAACTTTTTATATTTAAAATACTTTTCTTAACATATATCGTTTATTGTGAGATATTTGTGCAAGAGGCCAAAGCACTAATTTAAAACCTTTTTTTGTAATTCCTATCAGCTGTTAAAATTATTTCGATTGTCCTTGTTTTAACAGATCTTCACTTATATTGATCATCTGTGTCATTGTTTCTGTCTACTTGGACCATTTTGGATTTTCAAGCAAATTTGGCAATGCATATTCTAGAATCAGTGGTTTTGTTTGTGGATAGTAAATTATGCACATGTTAAACTTAAAAAAAATATATACATAAATCACACCCATTTTATGAAGAAATGTTGATATGTGAGAGTTGAGAGTTGTATATGCTTGAAGAGGAACTATATTAGGGGTGGCATCAGGAAATTCTCTCCCTGGTCTGAAGACATCAGTCAAGAAAATTTAGTATCTGGAATGTTATTGCATCCAAGATATTCTTTACATGTATTTTGACCCATTATGGATTATTCTATCATCTGTTCTTTGCAGAATGGTGTGCAGTGCCTTCCTGATTTGCTCACAACTGTGCTACACCTACATGGACTCAAAGAAAACACTCAATAGCTGTAAAACTCGCCTCCTGGGCATAATACGGTGGATAAATTGTAAATTTAAATAGCACAAGTCAACATTTATTGCAGGGGGATTATGGGACAGTACTCTTAAGTGGAGGAGATATTAAATTTATGCTCCATAAAGCATCTTCTCATGAAATGTGTGTTGCTTTTTTCCTGTGATGCGGAAACAGCCAGGGGCTAAAAATGTTCAAAGAGCATTTTAAAAGGTATTAAACGTGTAAATTCAAAATTTAGTAAACTCTTTGCAAGAAAGACAGGATTACCACAGATTCCCCATTTCTGCTCGAATAGCGGGGTCCGACATCAACAAACATCAGAGAAGCGACTCAGGCCCCGTGGCTTACAGGGGTAATACAACGTTATTGTACACAAAACCATGAAAAGAGGCTGCAAGGACTTGAAAAGCTCTCTAATCCCAGTAAATTCTAAGTTCGGGTATATATTTATACTCGGCGCAATGCTATTTCACAATTCACTGAATTCAAAGTGTTGTAACTGAAGAAGCTCCGGCGAAACTATCCAAACTATCCAATCATCTTGTGACCAATGTCACATTCAACGCAGTCATTTTATCTTTTTATTGCTTTACAAGGGGGTTTTGGGGCTGCTAGAGATGAGTTTTCGTTCTGTCTCTTTTCTAGACGTGTAAACACAAAATATCACTAGTAATTGCTGTAAAATGGGTTCTGAATGCAGCTGATACATTCATTTCAAAATATATTTCCTCTAGCTCTGTTGTTGCCAGCTGCTAAATATGCTTTAATGCATAAATGTTGAACCTCTAATAAAAAGAAGACATATTGCTTTCTGTAATTTTAATGATATTCCATATATATATTTCCTTTTTACAAATGGCAAGGTTTCAAAATCTGATTCTATACATTTACATCCAATTAAATCCAATGACTTCAAACCTAGTTTGTAGATAAAATTTCCTATCAACAATGTAACCAAGATGACACATTCTTATAACATTACGACTCAAATAGCGAGCAAAAAGATGCATTGATAACATAATATTTTTTTTAGTAAAATGTATTCTGTCACACTGTATGTCTCAGTCTATGAATTGTGGACAGTTCATATAGAGTGAGAGGAAAACTGTGAAAAGCTCATCCACTCTTCATTGCACCCTAATCAATATAGGTGGGCTGTTTTGAAGCATGCACGCTTTTGCTCTTAACTAAAGGCTATGTAAGGCTTTTAAAAACATTGATTTGGAGCAGATCGATGGGGTCTGAGGGAGTGTTTTCCTGCATAGTGAGAAGGCACTAACAGGCCGCTGATGAGCCAGACAGCACGAGCCAAATTTTGGGTCATTGAGAGCCGGGTTGTTCATATTGCCACTTGACTACATCATTCTGGAGTTAAACTACAGAATTTCAAATCAGTTGTTTAGAAACTGTTTTCTTAACTTTGCCTGGCTGACATTTATTAAATTTTTTACATTTGATAATGCATTGGAAATTTGTTTCTTTTAATTTAATTTGAAGCTTTTCTAATCATTGGGTCTCATTGACTCTTATAATGTAAAATAGTGGTTCTCAACTGGTGGGTTGTGACCCAAAAATGGGTTGCAGAACTGTTCTGATATCAAACAGAAACGACAAGTGCAAGTGGCCAACTTTGCATAGTTAGGATATGAATGAGTCCCATATTTTCCTGTGTTGTCAATGCTGCACTTTCCAATCAAATTCATCTGTCATTTGGTAAAAACTAGTCAAATGATGCAGATGGCATTTAAGACAGTTGAGGTGGGGGGGGGGATCATTAAAATCACTTGCAATTATAATAAACATGGTTTGTGTTGAGAAAATGTATTTTATATGAATTGTTAAGAACATGAAACCCTCAAAATTCAAAAGACAAACATTGTCAAAATGTATTAATTTAGAAAACTGAGCTTATGTCATGCAAACAATTCTGCATTTTGTTGGGTCTGTACAGTTTATAGTAATTGTAAGACATCTCAATGTTTGATTTTAAGGATTTTTTTTCCTTTTGTACATAAACAATTTTGGTATGACACTCTTAAAGATTAAGCTTGTAAAATTAGGTTTTTGATACAGAAGAACCATTCTGGGTTCAACAAAGAAGCTTTTTTTTTTAGCAGTTTTTAAAATACCTTTTTTTAAGAATTTGAAGAACATTTTATTTCCCCTTTTGTGCAAAGAAAAGGTTCCAGGGATGTTCAAGGTTCTTTATGGAACTACAGATTCCAGTAAAGAACCTTTATTTTTAAGAGTGTATTACGCTATCCAATGTAAAATCTGGGTTCCAAAGCAAAACCAGTCGAGAACCACTGATCTTCCAATTTAAGGGTGAATTATTTGTGCAGTTATTATTCATTCTCCTAACAAGCACTCCATCCAGTGTATTATTGTATTACACACTGACAGTCCTCCAGGCCTTTGGCAAATAGATTTCATTTAGGGTTCAAAATGGCCAAAGACGCTGATGGCTCAATTTACTTAATAATAGATGGGAGGTAGTCTCTAAAATAATATTGACTTAAACACTCCCGCATGCTGAGCAGGCTCAGGCGGGCATTAAGAGAGGAGGCGTTTTAAACAGACAGCTGTGCTACAGCCTCAGGGCTCCTCTTTAATTGAAAGGATCATTAGGAGCCTCGGCGTCCCTTAGCAACTACCGTCCTCGCCGCGCAAATAACCTGCATCGCTCGCCACAAAACCACAAACGAAACAAGCCCGCTGTCGTCGCACGCCACATTCAATAAAAGCGCCTGACGCAGGGATAATTGTGTGCTGACGGATGATTGGCTAATTAAGACATGCCACCTCGCATTGTCTTTGGATGCCAAGGCTTGTTTGGTTATTTACATGAAAGACTGTGAATAATTTAGTACACCTGGAGACAGAAAACAATACACCTTGTTTATTGTAATGGGAAGGAATACCAATTCTGAGGATTTGTGACGTGAATTGAGCTGAGCATTATAATGCCCTGTGTCCAGCAGGTTAATAAACTGAAATACAGTTAGAATTGCCTACAATAGAATGAAAAGCATGCAAGGGAATATTACTCCGGTGAATATTTCTCAGGGAGGGTTAAAGTTGTGAAAGGTAAAATCTGCATCGGCGCATACCTTTCAGTATTGACTATAAAAAATGTCACTGAAAAAAGTCCATTTAATCAATGTTAAAGCATGTCATCACACTTTTTGGAGTAAGTTGTCACAATGGGAATCAGCCATTAGACGGCCTATTATAGGCTTTTTACACAAAAATGTAAACAATAAACTGATTAAGAAACAAAATATTTCATTAGAAAAAGCAAAAAAAAAAAAAAAGGAAAAAAAAAAAGGATCAAACCATAGTTTTGGCCAACATAAACTGTAATAAATAAGTTTCAAGATGCAAACCATGTGATCCACCTTCATAAAATTGTGACAAACTGCCCCAATCTGAGGTTTATGAAAAATACTCAACCTTTTCTCTTGTAAGCCTTTCTTTTGAAAATCTACCTTGCTTTAATGTAAGTGTTTTTATTGTGTTCACTTCTTTACCCAGCAGCTATTATAAAAATATGATGTTGAGATTTTATGATATGATGATGTTTGGAGGACAAAACTGAAAATGTACTCTAAATTATGCACTTTTGAACTAGGTGTTTACAAACTCACTACAGAAAAACATCTTCCAGTTACTTAGATATATGCCTTTTTTGACAACATCCCATTGTGAGACAACTAGCCCCAGTCTATTCTACTCATAATCAGCTCATGTGTTCTTTTCTGTCTGATTGCATTATTTCATGTAGGTGCAGGTATATTCTTTAAACAGCTCTGATCTGAAATCACATTAATATAAAGTGCACGAAAAGTGCATCCGAGATCTGATTAGCGCGCATCTTAACACCGCGAGGAACACACAAAGCATTTGCAGTAACGCGCTGACTTTGTAAACCAATGCATTCATCTCATCTGTTAGAGCATTTAGTTAAGCTGAAGGAAAGAGAATGTTATCCGGAAAGCCGGAACAAAGTTTGAAAGGCAGCGCTAGCAGGTTTAATATCGCTATATCACAAGCACTCCCGCATTACATCTGTAAAGCAACGCATTCAGCAAGAACAATTGACAGAGTGCCTCTGTATTCACAAGGGTTGAGTTATCATATTAAAAATACATTTATTCTAAGTCAATTTTTGAGATTGTTTGGCAGTGCTGGAAACAATAACATCATGGAGGACTCCATATTCCTGCCAGCACCCTGGGGTAGCGCTATATTTCTTTTTGATGTGATTAAAACACAATGATGAATATGGTTTGCTTTGTAGTTGAATAATGGCTTGGAATGCAAGACTGTGCTGGTGAATGGATTCCTTCATCTGAAATGGAAAGACACAAATATATGATTACATTTTTATCTATTCTGAAAGCGCTTTAGGTGATTTACTGTAAATACTGCGGATAAAAGTTTTACATATATTTGAGGTTGCAGGTATTACGAGCAGCGGCTCATCCATTTTAATATCAGCCCAGCTGTTTTTATTATAACAATTTTTCTTTTTTACTTATAGGCAATGGATAGATGAATTATTATTGAATGGAGGCAGTCACATAGGGAGACTACTTAGCAAACAAACCAGGCAGGAAACCGCGATGAATTAATAATCAAAAAGCGTTTGGAAGCCGTCAGAGTGATGTTGCCAAGCTTGTGACAACTTTGCCAGATACCGCATACATGAAAACATAGGAATTGCAGGAAGAGCCCTGTCACCTCTACCCTTATGAACCTTGAAGAAAAACAAGGATCTGGTAACCTCAAAGACTGGCTTTGGATCGAGGACCCTGTGTGAGAGAAAGGTTTCTTAAAGAAACCTGCATATAGGAATCAGATTCATCAAGTTTATGCTTTATATGGAAATTTGTGACTAAATATGTATAGATAAAATGCATATGTGACCCTGGAGCACAAAAACAGTCATAAGTCGCTGGGGTATATTTGTAGCAGTAGCCAACAATACATTGTATGGGTCAAAATTATACATTTTTCTTTTATGCCAAAAATCATTAGGATATTAAGTAAAGATCATGTTCCATGAAGATATTTGTACATTTCCTACCGTAAATATATTAAAACTTAATTTTTGATTAGTAATATGTATTGCTAAGAACTTCATTTGGACAACTTTAAAGGCAATTTTCTCAATATTTAGATTTTTTTTTTTTTGCACCCTCAGATTCCAGATTTTCAAATAGTTGTATCTCAGCCACATATTGTCTTATCAAACCATAACAAACCATACATCAATGGGAAGCTTATTTATTCAGCTTTCAGATGATGTATACATCTAAATTTTTAAAAAATTACCCTTATGACTGTTTTTGTGGTCCAGAGTCACATATTCCATGTACAACTGAAAATATAAAGTTTGGGAACACTCCCGAGATGTTTTATGCTAATGTTTTGTTAAAGAAGAGTTCTATGCTAAGGAGTTTTGAAGGGTTTTAGCACATTGTTAAGTTTATTGCTTACTTGTCCAGCTTAAAATAGCTCTCTATGATATATATTGTCTTCAATAACTTCATCTCTAGTAATACACTAGCATTCTGGCAACCAAAAACATTCAGCCGTAAAGGGGGAACAAAGAAGAATTGATGGCGAACAAGTCGTGTTTTGACGTGTTTTGACGCATACTAGTGTCTATTTCATTCACACCTAAGCTACAGCAAGAAAATATGTCAGCAATGTGGATGCACTCCACCGTGGACAAAACCGATGCTATAGCAATATGCACATTTTGTTCAGCTAAAATATATAGACACCCTGCATTTAAGTTCAATTACCCAAATCAGTTACTGAAAATTTATTTTTGATTTTGGGCCAAGTGAACACATTCGGTTTTGGTGTTTCGGTAAAATAAAATAAAAAAAAACTTTGGTGCATCACTGTTCATCTCTATTTTCTAACTGCTCCACATATAACTCTAAAATATTATGAAGTAATTTTTTCTTGTCTGTTTGTGTGTAGGATAATATTTCCGCCTGTTGGCTGTTGTTGCGGTAGGCGTCTGCGGTCATGTCTGCGAGTATCTCCTGCTGAGAGAAGCTCGAGGACCAACAGCTGTCAGGATTTGTTCTTTGCCAGCAAGCCCTCCCATAATTCCATCTCTGAGTCATTTTTCACCCCAATAATCCATCACAACTGCCCCTAATCTGCACCAACTGCATCCTAGTGTTCTGATGTGTCACCTCCAGCAATCCACATACTAAACGCGTAATCAACCTGCAGTGAACATTTTCGGTGTTGGTTGGCGACATCACGTCACAAGCATACACATTATCACAAACATACCCCCTACGATGCCCCTCCATCCAACTCTCTCCAGGATCTGGCAGTGACATATGTTATCACACCACTGTTTTTCCAGTAACCCGCTACTCGCTCATACACCAGAGATCTTGCCCTGCAGTCGCCTAAACCACTGAGAAGATGCCAGCATGCACTATAAATCACACATTATAGATGGAACATCACATATACACATAAAATATCTTGAAGAGATGACAATTCTTAGCGAAACACAAATGAAGATAATACTTTTCTTTGCGTTCCCCAGAAGACACAACGTCATACAGGTTTGGAAAGAAATAAAGATAAGTAAATATGACAGGAATTTCTTTTCTTTTTTTTTGCTGAATTATCCATTAATGGTTTTCTAAACCATCATTTTGGGAGAAACTATAAGGAAACAAAAGCTGCTGATAAAAGCAAACCAAAGAAGAGGTGTTACATAAATAGCAAGGACAATGAAATGTGCCAGAAGCAATGTTGGGCTCATTACTATAAAAAAAAAATATTTATTACTCGTTACTAGTTACTTCTTTCAAAAGTAATATTATTACTTTACTTATTCTGGCAACAGTAATTAGTTACAGTACCAGTTACATTACTTTTCCTTCAAGCCCCACAGTTGTTGTAATTGTGTATCTTACCCCAAAAATTTTTTCTGAAATATTACTAAAAATATATTTCTGCCTCATCATTTGACCAAAATCCACATTGGATTGCAATCAGAAGTTATTACAAACATTTAATGATGAGGTAACACTTTATTTTAAGGTGTCCCTGTTACACATGTTATTATTATAAAAACAAAAAAAATATGAATAATTACAAGCACATAACCCTAAACCAAACCCTAATCCTAACCCTAACCATATAGTAAGTACATGTAGTTAATTAATATTACTCAGTACTTAAATGTATAATTGCACTGTAACAAGGGCACCTTAAAATAAAGTAAAACCAATGATAATAGTGACTTTTAAGTGTTGTATTAACCACATCAATTGTCATAGCTTGAAGCTAATTGTAGCTATAATTTCTGTTACCCGCGTACGATTATATTTCATGACGCAAGTTATCAAAATATATAACAAGTTCATTAGAAAATGTTTCGTTTTCTAAAAAGATTTTTAATTATAGTAATACAGTTTATATCAGGATCAGAGGGACGTTGGTGGGCAAGCCATGTAATGCCAGAGATGAGTAATGCCACAACTTACACATCAGTATTCAGATCATCTTTTTTTCTCTCAAAATCAATGTAATGGCAATATTCACATCCGCTAAATGTAAGCTTTTCCATATTCCAAGCTTGCCTGCTGCTCTGGTGACTTCATGTGTTCACGAGTTGTGAAAATTATGAAAATAAATCTAGGAGTTATTGGATTGTTGGACTTCAAAGGGGCTGAGGCATCAAAATTAACTAAGTACTGTAACTAGCTGTTTTATGGATGGTAACTATTAGTAAGTAGTTACACTACTAGTTGCTGCACAAAATAATATTATTACTGTAACTAGTTACTTGTACGCTGGTCAGGAGATGTATTTAAAACTGCTACCTGAATTGTTATCTAAGAGCCCTGAATAAATGCAGACTTTGGCAGTTTACCATCTTCTTGAGTGGCAACTGATCACAATCTATTATACATTTGGCTTCCAACTGATTCCATCTGCATTGCTAGTGGACACCTGCCACGGGACGGACAGATCGCAGCTCTTCCCTTTTATTCCGCTTTTCACATCTTTCTGTTTTAAAAAAATTAAAGTGACAACAAGAGCGTGTGGGTGTTACCTAGTAACAGCTCCCTCGACTCCTGGTATTTACATCTAAAAAGTGAATCCTTGATGAGATGAGGAATATCAAAGACAACCAAAGAAGTGTGGAGTTTTTAATAATGTACCACCTGTTCTAAGCAGAGGCGTCAGTATGTCATGGGAGTTTTTAAAGCTTATAAATTCAGAATGAGGCAAGGTAGACAGCTATCATCATGAATATGCGGCTGCACTGTTCAAACCATCATGGCTTTAGGGCCAGGCAATTTGAAGGGTGCAAATATAACCAGAGAGACATTTATTGAGTCCGTCTGAAAGGCAGGCCTTTGAGAAATAATGATAGGTCACCGTTTATCTATGCCTCTGCGTCTTTTCAATTTGAGGCCCTCTTTTGTGTATTGTGTGTTGTACCTTCTAACCCTTGGCATTTTGAGCGTCTAGCTGTGCCGTGTTGCTAGTCTGTCGATGGGGATGGTGAATATACCACCCTCTTCTACTGAAGATCACACAGTAGGTACCAAGTGCCATGGGCGGCAACGAGGGGGTCCACTATAAGGTACATGGCATTTGTGTTTTTTGCTGCTCGCTGATACTGGCTTCCCTGCTGCTAGCTGCACCTTCTGCTGAACAGTATAGCATTATCTAAAGGATGTTCAGAGAGTTTGAAAGATAAGATAAAGAGAGAAATGGAAATAAACGTCTACTGCACATAAACCAAAGAACTGCACGTATGTGGATTAAATATCAAGTCTGAAAACTACGACACATATCCCCATATTCGAGATGTCCTAGATAAGAAACAATGACCAACGCTATGCCTCTCTGGGCTCAATTAGTTTTGTCTGATGGGTTGATCTGTCCGGCAGTTCAGATGCAAATAGACCAGCGCAGACAAGCCCAGACCCGGCACAGGTGTTACTTAGCATGGGGTCTGTCATCTACATCAAAAGGACACCTTTGACACTCCACATAACTTACAGATCCTTCTGCTGCCACCAGAAAGGAAGAACAAAAGAATAGGCTTGAAAGAGGAATCAATAGGCATATGGCAATTAATAAAACATTTTCCCACTGAATTCACTACAGAGGGGATTTCTTTGTTCTGTTTTCACAAAAGAAGGAGACTAGACAGAGCAGATCACTAAATGTTGTTTCAAATATCGCTCTTCAGTCAAATTCTTGTCGCGCCAAAAGGAGGGCTCACATGGACTTTCTTGTGCATTGAGCATACAGATTGTAACAATAATTCTCAGGAAGATTCTATGTAAAGAGAACATCACTTAATTGATCAGTGAATGCAGGTGGCTCCTGCTTTGGAGACCATAATGAGCATCGTATTACCCTAATGAATGGTGTAATGGTGTAAAGGGTATAAATCAAGTGCAATGTTTTCGACTGCAGTAGAATTAAGAGTCATATTCAGAGACATTGACTCACAAGAATCCAAGGCACAAAGCATGGTCACAATCATAGTAATGGCCATATGATCATTAAGACTGATACACCTCTGGCATTAGGGAGGATTACAAGCCTCACCATGTACAAGTGCCCTAACCTCCACCTCCTTGCTCTTAATAGTGGTTCAGCAGAAATGCAATTTCGTGATTATAGTGGAAATCCAGTATTGTGGATGGATCTGTAATACCTAAACCTCTCAGGAACATTCCTGAGGACTGTAGCCATTCGAGTCTACTAGATAGAATATTTGACAATGTCTGGAATCCAGGATATTCTTGAGTAAATAAGGTTACTAGACATGGGCTAGTCTCTATGTCTAGAAGTTTGAATAAGTATGTCTATGTGAAATAATTTAATTTGGAGCCATAGCTTTTTTGTAGAAGATATTCTACAAAGAGATGTAACTGATGTAGGAGATATAACTGATATGAAACAATTACTTTTTCCAATGAAGTTAAAAGGACCTACATACCTGGGACTGAATTTGTTGTTCCAGGGCATCCTCAGTTGTAGAGAGCGCTTGTAGGCAGCCAGATTTGTTGAACTGGGTGGAATGAGGGTGCTGGTCTGTGTCTACAATGTGCCTGGATTTACTGTTGATATATAAATCAACAAAGTCTTAAATGGTCTACTTTCCATATAATTGTGCTTCATTGTCTCTGGTCATCCATTGCTGGGATATCCAATGGTTCACCCAACCAAAGAAAGGGATAATGTTTATGAACTAGAAAATATTGGAAAGACTCCAGGACATCTCGGTAACTGAGATCTGGTATTTTTGGCTTAGTGAAAAAATATTCTCCATTACAACTGAAACTGACAACAGTAAGAGAATAGATATCTACCTCCTGGTTTAGCGTACTCCTCTAGACTAGGAAAGAACCAGGATATAGGACTAAGTAAGAATGGACACACTTTATGTTAAAGTTCAATTCACGCTATTAATAAGCCTTTAACTACAACATTTGCCTCAATAAACTCCTAATTTGCGGCTTTGTAATATTTAGTAAGGTAGTTGTCAAGTTTAGGTATTGGGTAAGATTAGAGATGTAGAATATGGTCATGCAGAATATGTGCTTTATAAACAGCTAATATGTTAATAATAGGCATGCTACTAAGCAACTAGTTAATAGTGAGAATTGGTCCCTATACTAAAGTGTTACCAAAATAATATTTATGAAATGATATCCACATTCAAGATATAAAGTATTTCTCTTAAACCCACCTCTGAACAGCACATAAAAGTGGTTTGTTTACTTTACATGTTGGTCAGAAGTGACTGGTTCTAGGCTATAATAACATTTAAGGTAAACTATGCATTCTGTCTGGCTCTGCATATCTAAACATGTGTTCACATCAGAGTCAAAACGGAATTGAGTACTGTTTATGGATACTTGTGGAAATTCTGATATACTACAATCATATAACTTTCTCAGACCTGTCAAAACCGAATTACCATTCAAGAGCAATTAAACAAGCTTTAAACTACTTGTAATTCATATGCCACTCAACCCTTCTACAAGTACACAGGCACATACACACATCACTACCCTGTCCTCTTATCCAGTGAGAGTCTTGACTGTGGGGAAACAGCTTAGGATAAAGTTAATCATGCATATAATTGGGTTTTGACTCTTGTGTCTGCAGGGGCCTGACCTGCCGGTATCAGGATGAGCAGCCCATCACCTGAGTGATTAACACATGTAAATGAACACAGCCCATAATTATAAGCCACGTTTACCTCCTCTCGAGATGATGAGTTTGGACTCTCTGCAGATAGACATAACTCATGGATACATATCGAACCAGAGTTTGAAGAAGAAGAGGGATTAATTTAGGGTTGCCAGGGCATGCCCTCGGTGGGAGAGAGAGCCCACGCTAGCGGAACAAATAAAACTTACAAAACAATGTGGGAAACGGCTGGAAAATGTCAAGGCCAAGTATCTCCGAGGAAGAGAAATCAATATAGCATGTGCTTTCTGGACAAGGCCACTCTGTCGCAGCTTTCATATTCGAACACAGGCCTCACAAACAGTTTAATTATGAATCACAAGCTTGAGCCATACAGGACCATGACAGGTTCAGGCGCCCAACACAATGCCTACTGCATAATTTAAGACCCCAACGATAGATGGTGAGAGCCTCCAATACATGAATTCAGGGCATCAGGTGTAGTATGGGATTGCTGAGTGGTGGCCCTCTTGTGTTTATTTGCCATTAAAATAATGTCCTCTTCTTATCCAAGTAATAATTACTAAGATTAAGATTAATTTAATCATTTACAAAAAAAAAATATCATTCCTTGAGTTTTATATTTTTCATGGTGATGCTTTAAAGGTGATGACTCAAAGAAGCTTCGAGGGTACTTGAAACATGTTGTGCTTCACTGACAGACTACATGGTGTATAACTCCCTCTGATATTCCTTTTAATGCTGCTACAGCTAAAGCAACATCTTTGTAAAAAACACGTCTAAGATTTTTTTGTGAGGACTGCGATAGTTTTCCACCACTTTACGCCATGGTCAAGATGTGTGCCAAGTTAAGAAATGGTTCAAATAACACATTCTAGAATGTGTCTACAAGCCATTTTAGAATGCAAAACGTGTCTGATCAATGTCTGGTGGACATGACCATGAACCAGTTCAATTACCATAAGAAGACTGACTTGAATTGGCATGACACAACAGAACTGTTTACAGGTCTGGACACTTTGAACAAAAAAAAAAATGCATCGGGCTATAAAATTGATTTGATCACTCTGCAAAAAAAAACCTATCAAAAACTTTTGCCACAAAAAAGAAGAAGATCCTAATGCGGTTACAAACTGAGACAGAATTCTCGAATACACGCATTACGAGCCTTCATCTTGTAGTAATTGCCAACAGCATTGCCACAGCCTTTATGAGATGCTAATCCAGCCACTCTCTTGTCAGGGACAGAGCATGAGGAGCGGCAAAAGCAGTTTGTTGTCCTGTTCCCGTCTGGCAAGCTTGACATTTTCCCCTTCTGCTTTTGTCCCCTGCGCTCTCGGAGGGCCTGGTTCCCCTGGCCCTCCTCGAGGCGTGTATTAAGTATGAGTCTTTCTCGGCACTCTCGGTTAATCTCATCAGAGAGTGGGATGCTGGGGGTGTATGTAAATCCACATCTGTTATGTCCTCTGCAGGGAGAGAAAGCCGCTGGAATGCTCATTGAACCTGGTCTCCCAACCCACTTCCATACAGTGAGTAGAGACCATGACCTCAGTTTAGATGCAAACACAAGAGTGCATGCTGCACCTGTCTCTTAAGTAGGGATGGGTACCGAAACTCGGTATTTAATCGGTCTCGGGGCTAAATTATGAAAGACCGGAGTATCGATAAGCTCTGACGTTATCGGTTCTGCTGTCGGTACTGGAGAAATTAAGAAAACACACATTTATTGTTGCTACATATACACATTATCTTGCAAATTCTCTCTCACCAGAGTTGCCAGCTGTTTTAATGTGCAATAATATTCAAACATTTGTCTATTATGCATTTTTGCTATTTGTAATTCAGAAGCGAGATCGCGGTCACGTGGAGGAGCTTCAGCACGCGCAACACGAAAGCCCTGTTTAATTATGATAGAATAGAGAACTAACTATTCAAACATATGCACTTTATGCCTGTGGCTGTTATATTAAGATAAGTTTATTTATTTATTTTTGATTTTGGCTTCTAAGGATTATAGCCGCGTTTCTTCTAGCACAACTTCCATCCCTTTACAGCGGCGCGCATTCGTTCCTCCCTAACCAACACTTAACGTCAGAATCAGCTCAATCGGTGATTGTTGTAAGATGCCGTCTTTACTGTTGCTAAATTGCGGGACATGTTTGATAATAAAACGTTGAAAGCACAATCTGCACAAGAGACGCTGTTCCCCAGGCTGAAGTATGTGTGTGTGTGTGTGTGTGTGTGTGTGTGTGTGCCTGCGCAGCGCGCTCCAAAACGGACAAGCAGATTACACTGAGCTTCAGGCGCGTCCAAACGATCAAATACACATAAAAATATGTCAAAATGTCTGGCTACGAGAGTATTCACTTAAACACCGTTTATGTCTTAAGTGGGCGAGAACAGTTGGGAGAAAATCCGATGCGTGTCAATATATTATCTTAAAGTGACAGACTGACGCTTCGATGTTAATCAAAGAACAAAATACAAAGAGATAATCACTCACAGCTCTTAATCTGAATAACGTTATAGCTTTAATAATCATTAATCTATCAGTACATACAGTAGAAACTATGCAGTTCATTTACATTTGATTACTTTTAGATTTCTTTTGTAGCTATTACTTACCTGAACATTAATGTTAGTAGACCTTCATGGAAAAATTAAAGCACTGTTTATTTCATTTCATTTGTATATTTGTTTTATTGTATTTGTCAGTTTGTTTTTACTTTGTTTCTTTGTTCGTTCTTACTGTATCTTATCTTATGTATATAAAACACTAAAAATGCATGCACACTGGTGCATTTACAAATTGATGTTTTATATTAATTTAATTAAATATTTATTTTACATTTCAGAATATAAAGCAATGTTAATTCAGCTCCTAATTTGTTATAATATATATATATATATATATATATATATATATATATACAGTATAACAAAAAGTACCGATAAGAATACCGATAAAGTACCGGACCGATAAGCAGTATCGATAAGAGTAGTAATACCGTTAAAACCTTAACGATACCCATCCCTACTCTTAAGACAGTACATATTACAGAGCGTCTGATGGCTAACATATTGGAAATCTCTAGCTAAGATCACCTTGTGTACATGGATGTGCTTAAAGGGATAGTTCACTCAAAAATGAAAAAAAAAAAAAAAAAAAAAAATCTGTTATCGTTTACTCACCAGCATGTCAACACAAAAACGTATGATTATATTTCTTCAGTGGAATGCAAAAGAAGGTATTTGAAGAACCTCGTTTTTGTCAATGGAGTCCAAAGATTTCAAGCTCCAAAAAGATATAACGGTAGCATATAAATTGTCTATACTCCAGTGGTTTAATCCAGTGGTTTAGTCAAAACACTGACAATCTCATGTATAATCATGCTAAAATCCAGTATGGTGACACATCAATAACATCAATCTTCACTGGTTCTTCCGTTAAGTCAATTAGCATGAGAACCAGTAAGGTTTAATGTTATTGACATGTAACCATATTGGAAGTTGAGGTAAAAATGTATCCGCATCTCAAATAACTTTCCATTTCAGCTGATGTCTCAATGCTCTCTCATTTAATAAGGTCCAGACAAACCAAACCAACATCAAAGAACTAGCTGTGATGAAAGTCGCACTCTGTGGTGTTGCCTCAACTCGCTTGTGTCTGGGCCAAAATTTGCGCTTGAATACAGCGCAAAGATTTCCACCAATGGCCAACTAGCAAAAATGTTCTGCACCTGCCTGTGGAACAAAGTACAAAAACTCATCCGACGGAAGCTCAACAATGGCTTGACACTGGCAAAGACCAAACATTGGCTTGGTGTGTCACAGCCTTCTCTCCTGGCTCCTACTGTGTTATGTATCACAATGTTTACAATAAATTCTCAATGCACTTTTTCTTTCTTGCACTCAAAAAAATATTTATGCCCAATTCGTAAGATTTATGTATTTCAGTTGCATGTAAAATTTCCATCCATTTTGATTACATATTTCTTAACTTAAACAAACTAATAAACTTTATGTGATGCAAATTTGCCAACCTTATGTAAATGAAACAAGTAAGTAATAAGTAACTTATAACTTATGTAATAGTAACAATAAATCCAATTTGTTTTAAATGCATAAGAAACATGTATATGTATTATTAGGTAATAAACCCAATGTACTTTAAATGCATTAGATTTACATAATTTTTTTTATCATAAACCCAACATATTTCATATATTTAATCCTACCCCACCCAATCACACTGTGCTACAACAAAATCTAACTACAACACACAAAAAAGAACAACAAGACCACCCTGTTACATTAGATCAATTTATTAATGCTTCAAAGCATTTGGCTATATGAGCTAGCAAGACATACTTCCAGTGTTCATACACTTGTGTGCAACAACAAGAAACAAAAAGTGCCTTCATATTTACATACACATTAAGGTTAAATGCTATTTTCAAACATTTTTGACACAATCAACCATACTGCAGTAATAAATGCAAAAAACAAAAACAGCAACAACAAAAAAACAACTTTAACAGAAAAAAATAAAAATTAACCATTTTTAACAGAGTGCAGAAATAAGATCAGTTTCCTCAATAACTGTGCAAATTTGAGGTAGACAGATACATGAGGTAAATCGATGATAACAGTACTGCTTACGTTGCACTAACATTTAAAAAAAAAAATTGTGACATGCAATAATTTAGAAAAATAAGATAATGGTCAGAAAAAAATGCCGTAAGGCTCAGGGGTTGAGTGGCTCTGCACCACAATACTTTCCATGCATGTTTAATTACATGTTAGGAGTACAGGAGTACGAAAGAAACATTCTGCATCTACATTTTAAACTTTTAACACTTAAATGGATTCAAGTACAAAAATTTGACGTCTCAAAAATGACATTATCATTACTTAAGAGTAGTTTGGTGAGAGCTTGGTTGTATCCAGGATTTTCTTCAAACGTGCACTTGAGCTCCGTTGCGTAGCTTCAGTTAAGCACATAAATCAGTCCAAAAAGCATCACACACCCAAGAGTGACATTGAAGAACTTCCACACCAACATCCGTAGGATGGTCAACAGGACCAACACCAGCACCCTCTGAATGAAAGATGTACATACCCACTGTTGTCTGTGCAATTCCAGACTCAGCCTCTGCACTTTCAACAGTCCTGGAGGATAAACAAAGAGAATGAGTTGTGTTCCAATGCCAGTCACAGTGTCATATTCAGAAATTTTAAGGGCACATTGTTTACAAACTCTGACATTTTGGATATGTAGACTCATTCAAATGTACACTGCCTGGTCCAAAAAAAAGGTCATCATTTGGATTTAAATAAGCAAATACTGAAGAGTCTAGAATTGGATGATTATTCCAGTGATTTTTAAGTTTCCGGCTTGTTGTATTTTGGCAATAATTCTTTTAACACAAACTGATGCAGTGTGTAGCTTTTCATTTCTTAAACAACCATGTCGGAGGACGTACCAATGCACACATTCCAGCATGACAATAACAAAATTAATCAGGCTCAATTTGAGTTTAATTCTACTGAATGTCTTGAGGATGTGCTGGAGTCGACTTTACAGAGTGGTTAGACTCTCCCATTGATAATACAAGATCCAGGCCAAAAATAAATGCAACTCTTGATGGAAATAAATGTTGTGATGTTGCATAATGTTGTTTAAACAATGCCACAACACAGCAAAATGTTATGAAAGCTATAGGTGGTCCAATTAAATATTAGAGTGTGCAACTTCTTTTTGGACAGGCTATGTAAAGTCGACTCCAGCACATCCTAAAGACTTTCAATAGGGATTAGGTCAGGACTCTGTGGTGGACAATCTTTCACAGTTTGAGCCTGATGAATCTTGACATGGTTATCCTGGAATATAGACATGAGTACGACTTCCGACCTGGTTGTTTGAGAAATTAAAAGGCTACACACTGCATCAGTTAGGGCTAAAAGAATTGTTACCAAACACACAACATGCCAGAAACATAATCACTTCAAGTAAAGAGTCAATCCTTAAATATCAAGTATTTACTCATTTAAATCCAGACAGCGACTTTTTTTGGCCTGGCAGTATAAAATAAGAATTAAATGTATAGCCAGTTATTTTGAACTATACTACCTTATGGAGAAGAGAATTCTGAAGGAACTGGACACAGCCAAGCTTAAAAACATGAGCACACGTGTTGTTCCAGGACGGTCAAGAGGCTGGATATCACTTGCACTGCATTTAAAAGAAAAAAAAAACATTAAACGTTGAGTACATTTTACAAGAAAACGCCATTTCAGTATTTTACTTCAAAATGTCATTTTTTTAATTTATGAATCGATCTTTCTTTGTAATTATTTGTACTTAAACTTTACTCTGCATTACATAATTTGTAACAGCTGCAAATGTGCAAATTTCTCAAATGAACTGTAGAGAACAAGCTTAAGAAAATTGTTTTGAATTTAATGTACTTAAATATTTAACTTGTAAAACAGTTACCAATACTCAAGTTTTCATACTAATTTATTGTTACCTCTACTAAGAGCTAATTTGCTGCATACTACACACACATGGGCAAGTGAGACTGTGATGCTAATAAGAAAATTAACATAACTATCAATGTAAATATATCCCTAAGACATTTATAATGTAAAAAGAGCAGGTTGACATACACTTACCACATATTCTTTAATGAGTGTCTCCATTGAGGTAGATACTTGGGCTCCTCGGGATGTAATTGCAGTTGATTTTAGTCTTCATTCTCAAACATGCAGAACAACAAGATCCCAAAAACACAACATTAGTCATTGATTTACTCAGATATAAAACTAAAGTTGAGTTAAAAATCTCGCTCAACTAATGCAGCAACAATACAATAAACCCTGTCAATTGGTACATTAGTACTGTATATTACAGTAATTTGTAAAGAAACTTTTAAATTGCATGTATGGCTGGTTTTATATTATTATTGTTTTTTAAATAATATTTCTAATGATATTATTTTTCTTCACCAGTTTGCTGAAATACAAACATTTAAACAGTGGATATCATTACTTGTTTTTTTTAAGACTAATTTATTCAAAATTGCATTACATATTGAAGAACAGGTTAAGTAAAAAATATAATGAATGTCATCTAGTGCATATATTTAGTAAAATTATCCTTTTTAATTTATTTATTTATAGTTAAGTAACAAGTTTAGGAGTTTATACTCACTCAGTGGCTTTTCTTTGACATTGTTTACAAGCCGTTTCTTTTGTCTTGAAACTCTGACTGAGTGATTACTTGAGCTGTGATTCATTCCAGTAGGATGTTCTGTTCCTTTCAACACCTTCTGATGATCGTTGATGTTTATTTGCTGTAGTAACTAGAAGTAAAGAGGAAGAGATGCTCGGTTCATGTGAGTTCTGCACTGCTGCTTGTACTGAGGCGCTAAAATGATCTTTCACGTTACATTTAACACCAAAACTGTATTTACTGTTTAACTTTAGTGATACAATTAACAGAATCTGAAATCTGACACTTTTTTCATATCACAAGTAATAAAACTTACTGTGATTTATTGTGTTTCATTAAGTTTTGTTCACGCATCAAGTGAAAACAGCATCTATCGATTCTTAGGATTTACAATGAGATCACTGTCACAATGAGAAACGATTAAAATCGAAAAACAGATTTCAACCCAGCCCTAATTAGTACATTAGATAGCTAGTGAAATAAACTATAGGCCATGCATTCGATATAAGTGTAATACGATATCAACCGCACTAATAATACATGTATATACAATGAAATCTGTCAAATAATATACACTGAGTACAGATAAGATATATCTTACCTTGCAAATAGATTATGATCCAGGCTGCTCCAATGCAAAATGGTGAGGAGAATTTTTTGAATTTGCACCGATTTATGCATTACCAAAGCCGCTTTAGACACGTCATTGTGCAGTACCGCCACCTACCGACTGGAGGATGGTAAACAATTCCATTTATGTAAACCAGTCTCATGCAATTTAACTAATTGTATCTGAATTGTTTCAGAGCAAGCTTTATGTAAACCCTATACATAATTTTTAACCGATTAAATCTAATAGTTTTGACAGTTAACAGATTTATATTGATTCTAAGTAATCAGAGTACATACATTTTTAAAAAACGATTATTTAAATAAAATCAAATAGATGCAAATACTTAATAAAAAACTGTGCCAAGAATCATTTTTTTGAGTGTGCTGAATATCCTGATGTGGGTTGCAAAAAATGTTTTTTTTTTTAAAGTACAGTCTAACTACTGCATTTTTATATTTCACATTTTTACATTTGCTCATATTGTTTCATCCAAAGGACTTCATCTGGGCCTAAACTGTACATTTTAGTTAGAATATTAAGGCGATGCACACTAGTGTGACAAAAATTTTCTCAATTTCTGACTTAAAAGAAGCCTCTCTTTCACATTCACATCACTTTGGTTTAAAGAATTCCACTGTTAGTATACGCCTATCATTCTACAGTGTTCGGCAAACACTCAACACTCTAGATTAAAACATTAAACCGCAATTTACATTTCAGAAAGGAGCGGCAGAAAGACTACCTCTCCTTTGACTTCATTCTTTCCTCAAACATGAAATAATGATTTTCTGCCAGTCTAATTACAGAGGCAACATCTGATCTGTGCTGCATCCGAG
This sequence comes from Aspiorhynchus laticeps, assembly GCA_023376895.1. NCBI lineage: Eukaryota > Metazoa > Chordata > Actinopteri > Cypriniformes > Cyprinidae > Aspiorhynchus > Aspiorhynchus laticeps. Next base: position 171,656 of record JALXFT010004161.1, read on the forward strand.
GGGGATTAACTCCAGCACAGGCATTAGAGCTCATTACCAGCTCCAGTGCAGAAATATTACATCTTGTAATTGGATGGAGAGATTTATATACTGATCAGATGGGGTTTCTCTAATAATATTGTGATTAGAGGCTTAGTTTGGACTGGGGGTTTATCAGTCTGAGCAGGGATGGGAAAAGGAGGATTTTATTAACCTTTGACCCATAGTGAAGAAGCTCACCTCTAGTCAGTATAAGGAAAAATAGATAATCGACCAAGTTAACCCAAATTGAATTGAATTCAATTGAACACGTTAGCTCATGTCTAACTTGATGATGATGTCATTCCCATTAATTGGTTTCGTTGCTTTCTCAAAAAAGCAAGTTCAAGTCAAAAATTCAAGACAATTTAAGTCAAACGTGCTCAATTAGAAAAACAAGCAAACAAAAAGTTTTGAAAGTGGTTTTCTGCCATTTTGCTAACTTCCGCTATTTCACTAGGCTCAACAACAAGTCCTCTATCCAAAACTTTGTTCTGCAAAGACATCAAACCCAAATGCACAAAATAACTGACAGCCAGAAGCATTTGTAACTGGCTAGTCCTCTGATTGGCTAAATATGCCTGGACTCCCCCCATGACTCTTTTCATAGCTGTTTAAAGAGCTTGAAGTGATTTCTCAAGGACACTGACTGCTGTCAGTGATATGTCAGTTAGTAACAATATTTCACATCTGATATTCTGAAAACAACTACATGACTTTGAAATTAATATTTCTAATAATTTACTCACCCATGTGTTGTTCCATCTTCTTTCTTCCAAGGATGAACACTTTAAGAGTATCTTAACAGGAGTCAATACATTTTTGTGTGCGTGTGCTATATGTAGGATTGGTAAACTCATAACTTCCCCTGAGCTGTAGTGGTTCCTAATTTCTTTACTTTTCCGTTCTCCGGCCTGTGTCCCAAAAGTTGATCAAACATTGCAAAAATAAAGGACACATCTGCAAGGCGGTGAGAGCAAGAACAGAGAAGCCCTTGTCTTTCACACCCCTTTATGGGCATGAACATGATTAATACAACAGGAATACTGATATGAGTCATGATGACCTTATGGGCCTCCAATCCACTTTTGTTTTATGAAAGAGATGCTTGGACATCATGTTTTACATTAGAACAAAAATAATACTGGGTTTGAAAGACATGAATAAATGATGACATTTCATTTTAGGGTGAACAAGCCAGTTTTTTCATTTGACAAAACGAAGCCTTATAACGTCAATCATTTTTGAACTCTTGATGTGTGGCTTGCTCTACAAAATGATGTTAACTGACTTCTTAAAACTTTAAAAACCTACAGAGAAAAAAGCTGCCTCTCAAAGTTATGCTTTCAGGTCATAAAAGGTTAAATCGAGGTAATGGAAGCATTCAAAGTCGCGCGCTGGAACTTCAGATGGCGCGAAATCAAAGTTGCTATTGATTCACGTTCCATCCGCGCTGCGCGGGAAAAGCGACACAACAGCCGCGAAAATCAGAGAGAGAAACCTGCCGTGATTTAGAGACGGCTCTCGCTAGTCCCCGTGAGAAGCGCTGAAGAGACACATCAAACCTGCTTGAAGAGCAGTCGCCGAGCTGAGAGGGTGACAGCAGAGCCGCTATTGATTTCTGCCGGTGTAAAAGCACTCAGGGGAAACATTTCAACCCGCCAACGAGCTCAAACATCTCCAAGCGTTATGACAGATGCGTCTGACGTCACACACACATGAATTTTTCAGCAGAGCTGTCTGATCTAAAAATCACGACAGTATTAAATGGAGTTAAATGCAGCTTTTTTCTGTCCTTTCCTTTTTTTTTTGTCTAATAATTTTTTATTTTTTTTTGAACACATTGAACACATTTCTAACCCAATATAGGCAAAAATAAAATAGGCATTTGGAGAGAGGAGCAAGCAAGATGTCACTGTTCTACTTCAGTGAGTACTTTTAAGGGTAGGTTTAGTTGTGAAAGTTAATCTATGTAAAAAAAAAAAGAAAAGATATAGACTATATATACTGTATATATATATATATATATATTTTTTTTTTTTTCTGACAGCAGGCCACATGCTTGTTAGAAGGAACCTGACATTTAGTATTTTCAGCTAAATTTAAACAGTACAAATAAAAGTACAGCAAAAAGTAAAACCCATTGTTTTGGCCTGGGCAACTGATTTTGAATCAGATCTATAACTCCCAATGTGACAACTCTCACTTATATGTTTTAATTAGCTATTCAGATACAGTTCATTTTAATAACCTCAATGTGAAAATGTGCATTTCAAAACATCTACATTAACAAACAAAAAATGTAAGTGCATGTAAGTGCAGTAAGCATTAAACATAACTGAACTGACTATTGATTAACTAAATTAAAATCCTCTTGAGATCTTCGCTGGAAATGAACAAACCCATTAATTACCACCACAATGTATGCAGACAAGAGCAAAAGCACTTAACCCATAAATGTATGCTTTATTTTTTGTCCTTGACTAGTCCTAGAAAGTGTACAGTCATGAAATAGCACTTATATTCACTCAAGCTAATTAGGCCTATATAGTGTAAATATAGATTTATCTGTGATAGAGTAATGTTAAGGAAATAAAGAGTATGTGTATGTGTATGAAAGATGTTGCTGCCTTAAACCTCTCAACTTAACCATTTAAGGTGGCTGACCCCAAAGTGAACTATTCCTTATGAAAGCAAATCATTATTTAGCCTATAATCTCTCGTGTTGTTCCAAACCCATATGACTGTCTAGTTCAATCGCACCACTGTATTTAGAGTTAGTTAGGGCTTAACTGATGTCAGCAACAAATATCAATGACCTCAAGCTAAAGCTCTTCTTTATGAGCAGAACTGATGGCTGCTAAAGTGTTAATCAATGAACTCTTCATTAGAGACTGAGCTCAGTCAATACATGAATACAGCTGAACACTTAATCAAATTAATTGATCATTGCAATTAGGTGTGCTCTTAGCTTGCTATTAAATTTAATCTTATTTACTTTCGGAATATAAAATAATGCAATTAAGTGTCTTTTTATCATAAGTATGTATTCTGGTGACTTGGTGCCCATCTGAAGTTTCCTGCAAACACTGGGTTCAGATGGATCTGTGGCGCCCTCTAGTGCCAATGAACACACGTGACACAGTTTCACACTGTTTACATGCCCTGATTTAAATAAATAAATAAAATTATAATTGCGATTTGAATTAATTAATGAATAACCCCCCCCCCCCTCCTCCCACCAAAAAAAAAAAAAAGAAAAAAAACTATCATTTATTCACCTCGCGTTGTTCTAAACCTGTATGAGTTTCTTTATTCTGGTTTCGGTAACCAAACATTTAAATGTTTTAACCAAAATATTAGATGGTAAGTGTTTTATGGTCACCAAGGTTAAAGCTATATAGTATAAAGCTAATGTTTTGAAACGTTATTGCATTGCAAAATTTTTGTAATATCTTACATTGAAATGTTTTCTATTTTCCTAAAAGAAAAAAACAAACATTCAAAATACTTTTAATTTTTTTTGACTGCCAGTATTCACCTCAAAATGTAATTTATTCTGAAGTAAATCTGTTTTGTAGTGTTATGAATTAAAAACAGTCAAGCTGAAGTAAAATTGGACTCGTGAAAAATTGGAATATTGTATCTCAGGGTTGCCACCTGTAATGTTTTTATATGTTTCCTGTGTTTTTGTATATATTGAACAGAAAACACACCGGTACACTGGGAAAGGTGGGTAAAAGCTTCTAAAGCAGCTGTGACGTTTATTTTGTACAGGGTCATTTCACATGTATTTTACAGTCTTTATTACAAAATTATTTACACAAATCAAACCATTATTGATCCACTGTAGATTTGAGGCACAAATGAATGAATTGTGTACATAAGCAATCCAATGCTTCCCTCTGGTTTCCAGAAAACAGCTTGACCGCCCATCAAATTATGTATTATTATCTGAATCATTCCAGTGGACATTTAATTAATAAATTTCATAAGAAATACTGCTGAAAGGTGCATCTGTGCAACCAAAACAAACATTCTACATCGACCTGCGGTCATTACAATCACAACAACCAGCTTCATTATAATCACTAGGAGAGTCTTTGGGAAAGTTGATCAGGAAACAAATATGAACAGAGTCAGTGATTTCATGCATAGAAAAAGACGCCCACATGAAAGGTTAAAAAATAAATAAAAGTGATCAAAACATCAATGTGTGACACTAAAAATATTTGATAGAATAGATTCACAGTGTAAAACATCAGACAATTCTGAAGATGTACTTCTTTTTCAAGATCGACAAACAGGCTATCAAGCCAATAAGTTCTTGTATAAGTGGCCATAGTTATGATGGTTGAACTTGAGATTACGGTTATTTAACAGAAGGCAAATGCAAATTAAAAGTCACGTGCTATTACATGAAAAGCTTGTTAACTTCAAACTCAACATGCAAGATTCTGAATTGATTGCAGTGTCCATGCCAAATTATCCTGTGAAAATGCACTATGGGCCAGTTAAAAAACAAGCATTTATAGGCATTAGTACATTAGTACGCTGAAACCATTCAAATACAAACAGAATAAAACGCTGATGAAAACGCTAAAAAACGAACCTAATGACCATAACTGTGTGTTATGTGTGAATAAACCAAAAGGACCTTAGTCAGGGTAGATGCTCCATTTAATTTGAACCTAATGGGAAAAAAAATTGTGAAAATTACAAAAGGACAACATTGAACAGACTTTCACTAAATTAAACAACATCTACCCTGACTGTATACTTCTCCTTTACTGTAGCACAAAACAGAGAGGAAATGAACATTTCCTCACTATATAACCACCAGTACAAGTTTAGAATAAGAGATAAATTAAATGTCTGTTTTGAATGACAACACCAGAAAAACAAGATCATGTGACTAAATGAACACCTTTTATGATGCACAGAGCAATTTGTTGTCACAACAATGCGAGAACAGACACTAGGATCTATGCCACTTTCCTTTTAAACGGTCTTCGGAGACTCTAAAATGCTGGGGTGGCATTGTAAGCGTAAGAGACGGCTCCAACTCGCAAGATTGTCTCTTTTCGAACGCATGAACCAACCGACTTAAAGGCAGATTCAAATGTTAAACAGTAGCAAAATCGTGTGGATATTCGCTGGCAAAAGAAAGAAACTCAAAATTCACAACACAGATCAACCCCAGCATGTTGTTTGTTGCTTAAGCTCTAGTCAAACTGTTAGTACGCAACATAATATTATTAAAATTGTCCGATTCGTACAAAGACGTTTAAGAAATGCAAACTCAGGAACCAAAACCAATTTTTTGTTGTTGTTTTACGTATATTAACAGCTGTCCAAACCATGCTCTTGTTTAGGTACTAACATTAAAAAAAAATGTCTATGGAAGACACATGAAGGAAAGATGCATGTGTCTTTTTCATTTGATGTTTTATGGGTACATGTATAGTTGCATCTAGCACAAATGTGCACTGATCAGCCCATAATTGTATGACGGCATGGCTGTACCATAGGCGCATCATGCATGTTTTTGCTCGATTCAAAATGGGGGAGGCTCCTGCATCTGAATGCGTCTCTCGGCTGCGGTCGCCAGTCGTCTGCGCCTCAAGGTCACTGAATCTGAGTCTTCATCTTCAATGGAGGGCATGGCATCATCAATATCAGCGGCAGAAAACACATCTCCTTCATCAGATTTTCTGTGTAGATACCGTCTAACAAAGAGAGAACAGAGTGTTATATTAAAACTATTAAACTTAACCGGACCTAAAACAAAGCCTTGGGGCACTCACACTGATCAATGAAGATACTATAAAGCTTTTCACTATCTCTGACATATGACAGACCGGAAGTCATTTATTTTCAACAGAGTAGTACCAGTGCTGCCTGGACCATAATTTTCTGACTCGATGTGAGCTTTGTTTGTGTTAAAATATTTGAACTTTTGCTGCTAGACCATACGTGACCACCCAACTGAATGTTACGTAATCTAATCAGATAAGAATTATTGGTGCTTTCCCACTAAAATGTTATTCTACAAACACTATTTCTCTAAAAATGGGTGGTTATAAATATTCTTTTCCGAAACAAGTCATTTGTGACCTACATTAGCCCTAGAAAACCTGCTACTTCAAACGTATTGGTGGACATTTGTTTTGTGTGGATATACTGATAATTAATTCAACCACAGTGAATAAACAGAATCAACTTGAAAGTTCTGTACAAAGGCCACTAGGGGGTGAAATGCAGCAAACAAATGCGGCTTAACTGTTTCATGCAAAATAGAGCAAAGTAGTATAAGCTGTTCAGCTCAGACTTGTTAAGAAGTTATAGGGAGACTCACCTGCGAGCTCTTTGGAGTAGCTCCTCCTTCCTCTGCATTAGCATCTTCTGTCTCTCATCTGCAGACTTGGAAAAGCGGCTCCCCCGCACCTCAAAGTCTTCCACCTCAGGGGCAGCGACCTCTGAACTGCTGCTGGCACCCGCTGAATCTTCAGTAGCAGTGTTTATCTGTATGGATGTGCGCTCCACAGGCTAGAGGAGAGAAACATGCTTTTAAATTAGTTTCTATGCAAGCAACATATTACTTCAGCAGCTAATAAACACCTTTAGGTAGAGGTGTTAACCTCACCTGTGTTGGGAAAGGTACCTGGATCCTGCCTTCCAAGATGTTATCAGTGGTGACCTCAACAGAGCGAGTGAGCTGCAAATCCTGCAGGATCAGATGGTAAGGGACCTGTGGAAACATTTCCTGGATTTGATGGGCCTGTGAAGTTAAAGGAAAGTCAGGTTTATAACATGGAAACATGTGGAGAACAGATGAGGCTGTTTGTAAACATGCTGGATGCCAGCAGAAGGACTAACCATAGCATTGAGCTGCGAGTTGTTGGCCTGCGCGATACCAAGGATGTTGGTGGTATGCATGACCTCCACAGAGAAACTTGGCAGCCAACTGGCAATGCGGGACCCTGAGGGTAAACCAGTGGAGATTAATATATCATATGATGCTTTAATTACCGTAAGCCTATTTGTTTATTAAAGGTTATTAAAAATAAGAATAATATATTTGGTGTATCCAATAATCGATGTTATATTTTCTTTGATTTTCATATCCATGTATTAATTTATGACTTGTTTATTGATTTATGCTTCTTATATTAATCCTCATCAAATATTCATATTTAAGTTTACTCAGTACAGTTACTCATTTATGTTTATCATTTATTTTTGTTTGATTTATGTTCATATTTAATATTTGTAGTATTCGCACATATATCTTCTTTACTGGTGTTTGTTAGATATTGGACATCATTCAACTACTGCCTGAGTAATAATGTTTCTCAGAATTAGTCATTAACGGTACTAGATGTTATTTTCCAGAAACTGTGTTTTTGTAATATGTAAGATATGATATTTGACAGTGTTAGTTTTGCTGTATTTGTTCTAAAGGTGTGAAATCCTTGTCTTACCACATCTATTTTTAATTTTTTTTTAACCGCAAAATCTGACTGTCATGATGACTTAGCCTGACCTGACCTATGGTTGATACAACAACATATGACACAATAGATGAGTGACTAATGGATAAGTCTATCTGACCTTTTTGTTATTAGACATAAACACCATTTAAGGGAGGATGTAAGTTTCCTTCATATATTTCTTGTGCCCACTGTGATGGCTTACTTCTACTCTTTTTTCTCCTTTCATCTGTTTCTTTTGCTTTTCCCCTTTCCTTGCATTCTGCTTACATCTTACGTCTTTTGGGCTTTTCTTCTGATATTCACAACTTCATCCCTTAGATATAACAATCTGGAATACTCTGCACTTTAGTATAAATTGAATAAAATTAGAATTAAACTTAAAATTTAAACTTACATCTTATTATAATTTTCATAGTTACATTATTCTTTTATTGTATTAATACTTTTTTTTATAAATAAGATTTTCCTTATTTGAAAATTGATTTCTGACATAGCAATTACTCGTCTGCCTGTATCTCACTGCATCAATATTAAAATATAGATAGATAGACAGATAGATATTTTGTGCAGTCATACAGTTTTGCATTTACATTTTTTTAACTATCCATATAAACAGGCTTTTTGCTACTGTACCAATAAGACTTCAATAAGTTAGTGTATTCTTCTATGATTGATTGGCTATACTTTGTTCACTGTTGTTCATCAGGGTGGATCAACTTGCTCAGCACTGAATAGGCATTTTGTAAGTTAATGATAAGCTGCTATAGCTAACTTTCAGTAAATGGTCTGGATTTTGCGTGAATATGTAAAGAAACGCCTCACCATCAAAGTGGAAGAAGTGGTTATGCTGGTTGATGTGCGGTCGGGCCTCTGTTCCTGGTCCAGCAGCTATGTTATCACCCAGCGGCTCCCTCTGGCCCTCTTCTCTCTCCCTCCCGCCTTCATTAATGTTCAGTGACATACGGCATGTGGGACAGGAAGTGTCCTGCTCCAGCCAAGAGCGCAGACAGGAACTGGACGTAAACAATTAATGGTCAGATTAACATTCAAATATTACTACACTAGAGTGCTGACAATAGCTGGTTATTGCTCACTTATGGAAGAGATGGCCACAGGGCAGCTTGCGTGCTGTAGTCATTGAATCCCAGCAGATGGCACAATCATCGTTATTAGCCACCAGCTCATCAGGCGTTGCCACAGCAAACCTGCGCACGAGGAGAGTTGTTCATGTCAACACACAAGGTCTGGTTTTTATCAGCTAATGGAGCAGTCTGCTCACTTCTGATTCATAATATACATCGAATAACACATTCAAACATATGATACACATGAAGACTATGTTTAGAACTTTTTTGGCACTGTGGAAATTTATTATTTTCATGATAATTAAGTACATTTTAAACCAATTATTTAACTTCAATATATATGTATATTGTACTATTAATATAGTAATGAAAATAATCCTGTCTGAACATTTTTTTTATTAAAATCAGCATAAATTAAATATATTAAACAAATAGTAACATGATGTATAAGGGAACACACAAACAAACAAATACAAACAAATAAATAGTTCATCTGTTTCTGGGGTTTTTAAATATAAATCTCTTCTGCTCATCAATGCTGCATTTATTTGATCAAAAAATGTAAAATGTAATGCGAAACATAATTACAATTTAAAATAAGTTTTCTAATTTAATAAAATTTTTATAGCTGCAGTCCATAACTTTTTAACTTTTTTGGTTAAAAATGATCCGAAATCAATATTTGAGCAAGTACATAACCACAACTATCGCCTTACTTTAGCCGATTCACAGCAGTTAGCTTATTATAATAATGTTTTCTAATTTGAGTGGTACGGGTAGGAATTTGCAGGAAATTTCAGCATGCTGCCGCGTCATTACGTCACGTCTGTAAACAAAGAAGTTTTCTCGGCTAGTAGACTATCATATGTGAGGATCCTGCAGGTGGAGCATCGTTTATAGCCTTTTCTCACAGCAGCTAGAATAATTAAATGTATCATTTGATGGTGGATTGTGATCCAGAAAGGATTATGTGTTTATGAAACACTTGTGAATGAAATTAAATTATATTCCAGTTTTAAATGTGCTTCTGATTACAGATAGCCTGTGATTACACAAGATTTGTATTTTAAAGAAAACCAGTACGAAAGAAGAAGAATTAGCTTTTTGGGTTAAAATAATTTCTCAATATGAAATTCGAATGGTATGACAATTAGAGATTAGACTGTATAGAAATTGAAATCTACACGCTAATACACACTATACTCATAGTCACACAATGCTGATGCTGTTGACAATTTTAGAACAAAATATAACAATAATAATAATTTGCATGGTTTGATATGATATGAACCAACCGATCGTAAGATTTAATCACCATTGTAATGCGATTTATTGTAATGCTTTTTTCCTCAGTTGGTCAGAACAAACGTGGCAGACTTGCTACTTACTTGTTCAGACGACAATGACACAATTGTTCAAGTTGCGCAAATAACTGCAATTCCAGGTTTTCAAACAGAGATGGCGACAATGAGGCAAAACTTACAGATTGCAGCTTTAAAATTTCGTGTAATTAATTAATTCTAATATGCTGATTTGATGCTCAAGAAACATTATTATCAATGCTGATTATTATTGTATAACGTTTCAATATTTATGTAGAAACCATGATACATTTGATTAAAAAAATAAAATAAAAAAATCCTTCTATTTTCCAATTTTTCAGGACAATACAACCTGGAGAATTAATCTCATTAAAGGAAAATGCCACCGTTTTTCCATATTCCAATATGTTCTTCCCTCAACTTAGACGAGTTGATATGTACCTCTCCCGTCTCAGTCCATGCACTTAATTGCTCTAGCGCGTGGCACCACTATGCTAGTGTTTAGCTTAGCACCATTCATTCCTTAGGATCCAAACTGGGATGAATTTAGAAGCCACCAAACACTTCCATGTTTTCCCTATTTAAAGACGTTTACATGAGTAGTTACACGAGTAAGTATGGCGACACAAAATAAGATGTGGCGATTTTCTAAGCGGATAAAAATGATAACTATAATGTGTGGCGGAAGAGCACTTTGCAGCACTTCGACCTCGGCGCAGTAATATCATCACTCCTGAAAACTCCCCCTCTCGCTCTAGCTCTCCCTCTCACTGATAGTGATAGTGCAGGCCACGTTGGTTGTATTGACGGAAGAGGGAGAGTTTTCAGGAGTGATGATATTACTGCGCCGAGGTCGAAGTGCTGCAAAGTGCTCTTCCGCCACACATTAGTTAACATTTTTATCCACTTAGAAAATCGCCACGTTTTATTTTGTGTCGCCATACTTACTCGTGTAACTACTCATGTAAACGTCTTTAAATAGGGAAAACATGGAAGTGTTTGGTGGCTTCTAAATTCATCCCAGTTTGGATCCTAAGAAATTAATGGTGCTAAGCTAAACTCTAGCATAGTGGTGCCGCGCGCTAGAGGGATTAAGTGCACGGACTGAGACGGGAGAGGTACATATCAACTCGTCTAAGTTGAGGGAAGAACATATTGGAATATGGAAAAACGGTGGCGTTTTCCTTTAAGGCAAGGCAAGTTTATTTATATAGCACATTTCATACACAGTGGTAATTCAAAGTGCTTTACATAAAAGAAAGTGAAATAGTCATTCACAGCAATAAAAACAAGGAATTTTAAAATGATATAGAAATTGATTTAAAATTAAATTTAAAACAGTTAAATAGAAATTTATTATACATAAAATTAATTAATTAACTAAATTAACTAAAAATTAATTAACTAAATTAATGTAACCAAGTAGTCACACACAAACAAAGCAGCTTATCAAAGGTAAAATCTCTTTTCAAAGGCAAGAGGTGATATCCTGTGCAAACTTCTGGTTTCTAGCCACAAGCTGTACCCATTACGCCACAAGTTATCTACTTCAGCATCTTTACTTACCAGTTGTGCAATATAATTCAATGCCTGTAGAAATGCAGTTGTTTTATTAGTAAGTCTGAAAGCATCAGGCTCCTCACCTGGACTCCATATTGTCAATAACACGCAAGTAGTTTTTATGGCGGCGAATTCTTCTCTGCACCTCGTGAAAGAGATAGCGCAGCTGCATAAAGATCACGAGACTAGCCATGGACAACCAGATGTTCCCAAAGAGCTGCAAGGGAGTGAGAAACAACAATACATGATCATACAGATACTCTGAATTAGGGTTGTGCCCACAGATGATAGTATTGTGTATAGTCAAGAGATATCACCTGCAGCTGATGCCTTTGACGACAAGACGATTATCATCATTATTAGGCTAGTAATACTATCTAATTAATAGTAGGGCTTATTTGTTCCATTACGTTTCTTTTTCCACATTTATACAGTGTTGCGTGTTATAACCAATCACAGATGATTCCGCTGAGTTTATGAATGCAGTGGCCAATCAGAGGCATTCAGATGAGTCATCGCTGAAACACCAGAGTTTTGTTGTTTAGCGCGCACTGACTGAATCTAGCTCTGTCGCGAATTCTCTCACCATTAACAACAAAGGGCAGATGTATGTGCAATGTAAGTATAAGAGATTTATTCATCATACAGTGTAGACGGCTTCACTGATTATACGGTAGTGTTTTTAAAGTGCATAAAGTCGCGCTAGACTGAAGCCAGTGATGTTCTTTGGTAATGTAAATGCTCTTTGCTCATTTTCTGTATCTGATGTTTGAATAACTGAGGAAATGTAAGCCTTATAATTAGAACCTTACAGTGTTTCTATTAAATTATCATTTTAAATATAAATTCAGTCATATTAAAAACATTAGGTTGCTTTTAGCCTTACGCTGGAGTTTCCGGCAATGAAACTAAGCACATAAATAATTAAACAAATCAGCACGATAATATATCGCGATCTCACAGGCTGACAATTGAAAATATCGCCCAGCGCTACTCTGAATTATTCAAAAACTCATCTGAAGATAAAACACAGACGTGAGAGGAGAAAGAAATCACGGGTGCCACTTGTATTTACTCGAGGACGTTTGAGCTTGATGGGCCACAAATCACATGCCAAATCAAGGTCATAACTGTAAACAGCTGATCGGTGAACATTATGTTAGACTCAGGACTCTGAGTCCTATCAGGCCAGGTTCATCAATCGCTATGGGCCAGTCACACACTCCTTGTATGTAACCCTGTTTGTCCATTCACGAGTATTTCTCTCACCAGCATATGTATGTGATGCATCAGGTCTAGGCTGAGGATGACTAACTCCATGATGAAGTCTGTGTAGTAGATATATGAGCTCTTGTTCTCCCAGGTTCCCTCATGGTTCAGGTCCCACAAGTGAATGGAATACCTATAAATAACAGATCAAAACCTTCAGATTCATGCTTCTGCTCCCTCACGATGAAGAAATCTGATGGCATTCTCAACAGAGCACACACCGTATGATGACGTGTCCTGTGCGCACCGTCACCATCAAACACTGCAGGACAGGAGACAAGGTTTGGGCTCGATTCAGAATGTATTTGTCAAAAAGAGACGACCAAAATGCGGAATAACAAATGAGAGCAACTATTTTTCTCTTTACGGTCACTTAGAAAGGTTTGCAAAGTGTTCTTACCTCAGCCGCCATGAAAGCGACAGTGTGCATGCCGTGAAGATGCCCGACTAGAGCGCAGAGCACTGCTAGACCACCACAACACGTCAAAACAGACACCAGCAGAGCCAACACTCGCACATGACTGCTCATCGGAGTAGTGGGAGAAAACGACAGCTGCCAGAGAGAATAAGACAATATATAATTTAGTGCTGTTAAACGATTAATCGTATCCAAAATAAAAGTTTTTGTTTACATAATATGTGTTTGTACTGTGTTTATTTATTATGTATATATAAATACACACACTGTACAGTATAGACAGTATATATTTGAAAATATTTACATGTATATACATTTATATTATTGTATTTTATATTAAATATAAATTAGTGCTGTTAAACGATTAATTGCGATTAATCGCATCCAGAAAAAAGTTTTTTTTTTTTACATAGTATTTGTGTGTACTGTGTTTATTTATTATGTATATATAAATGCACACACATACAGTATTTATTTTGAAAATACATGTATATATTTATATTATTATATTTTATATATCAATATATTTAATATACAAACATAACATGTTTTCTTAAATATATACATGCATGTGTTTGTATTTATATATACATAATACATATACACAGAACACACATATACTATGTAAACAAAAACTTTTATTTTGGATGCAATTAACTGAGATTAATTGTTGCCCAGCACTAATATAAATACATGAATAAAGAAGTAGGGGAAGGTGGAGGAAGGAGAGATGGACTGAGGGAGGGAATGTAAATAAGGAAGAAAGTAAGGAAGGTAGGGAGTACATAAGAACAGAAAAGGCAAAAAGTAGGGAAGCAAGGAAGTGAATAAGAAGGAAAGGGAAAAAAGGGAAGGAAGAGTAGAGGAAGGAGAAAACGAAGGAAGAAAGCAAAAAAGAAAAGAAGAAGAGAAATGAGCAAGTAAGTAGAGAAGGTAGGCATAAACACAAATGCAACAAAGGAGGGAAGGAAGGAAGACAGGAAACATGACAGAAGCAAGCAGGGAAGGAAGTGAATAAAAGTGAACAAAGGAAAGAAAGGAATGAAGAAAGTAAATAAGAGGGGAGGAAGGAGAGGAAGCAGGAAGGAAGCAAGAAAAATAGAGAATGTTAAATAAGAATGTAAAAGGAAGGAAGTAAAGGAGGAAACATGAAGGAAGTCAATAAAAAAGGCAAGGAAAGGGGGGAGGAAGTCAGGGAAAACACGAAGTAAATAAGGACGTAAGATAGGAAGCATGAATGCAAGAGGGACAGAAGAAATCTAGTAAGAAAGGCAGTAAATAAGAATGTAAAATAAAAATAAAGGAGGGAAGGAAGTAAAGAAGGAAACATGAATGAAGCAAGGGGAATAAATGAAAAAGTAGAGGAGGAAAGAAAGGAAGGAAGGAAGAAGAAAAGGAAGTAGGAAGGGAATAAAGTTAGGTAGGAAGGAAGAAATGAAGGAAAGGAAAGAGACAGTAAATAAGGGGAAAAACATTAAGGAAGCAAGAAAGGAAGTGTGAATGGGGGAGAGAAAGAAGGAGGGAAAAGATGCCAGTAAGATGTACCAGATGGAAACAAGGAAGGAAGGAAGGAAATAAGAAAGGAAGAAGACTCGCATGAATGGAGGAGAGAAATAAGGGAACCACGATGGAAGAGGAGCAGATAAGAAGTGAAGGACATAGGAAAGGAAGTAAGAAAGGAAGCCGGCAAGGAAAGAAGGAAGGTAGGTAATTAAATCAATTAATATTTTGAGCCAAGATAAACAAACAAATGTCTTAACCGTACTCAGATTCTCCAAAAAAAAGATATCTTGCTTTTCAGAGTGATTTTGTTTTTGTACTAAATTGGCAGTTAAAGCAAATGGCAATGTTTGTCAAAACAGGAAATTATGAAAGTATGTCATGTAAAGTAAACGGCTTCCTGAATGAATTTGTCTAATAGTACTACTATAAATAAAAGCTTCCACTCTTCATGAACATTAGTGTTTATTGATGTGGTGAAGACGTGTTGCTCACATATTCAAAGCGGTCTTTGCAGAGCTGCACCATCAGATGAAGGAAGATGAGCATGGAGAACCACAGACACCACAGCACCACCTCCTCCACCCGCTGCACATTCAGCACCCCGAAGATGAAGATGAACTTGTAGAAGATGAAGTTCCAGAACTTATCTTTCATATGCTATCAGACAGAGAAGAGCACAAGAGCAGACTGACATCAAGATATCATTATTACAGTGGAAATCTTGCAATATACCCTTTACATGTCGAACACGTCAAATTCACAGGAACTTACAAAAATGTACACTACTGATCAAAAGATTAAATGTTTTTGAAAGAAGGCTCCTCTGCTCACCAAGGCTGCATTTATTTGATCAAAAATACAGTAAAAAAACAGTAAAAATGTGAAATATTATTACAATTTAAAATAGCTGTGATCTATTTTAATATATTGTGAAAATGTAATTTATTTCTGTGATCAAAGCTGCATTTTCAGCATCATTACTCCAGTCTTCAGTGTCACATGATCCTTCAGAAATCAGTCTAATATGCTGATTTGCTGCTCAAGTAACATTTCTGACCCTGGAGCACAAAACCTGTCTTAAGTAGCAAAAATACACTGTATGGGTCAAAATTTTCGATTTTTCTTTTATGCCAAAAATCATTAGGATATTAAGTAAAGATCATGTTCCATGAAG